>JARJLU010015169.1:2500-21986 GCA_030272975.1 Sparidentex hasta
CATGGATGCTAACAATGGAATGCAAGGTGTTGCAACAGCTGCGCAATATTATCAGCGGATCTCTGTATAAAAACATTATACAGATGACCACTGTGCTCTTGCTGACCAAAGTCCCACTGGGACGAGCTTCCTCCAGGCAGTACTGTCCGTCTCAGCACTGTTAACGCCTGTGGGGCCAGTGTCCCTCATCCAACCCCGGACATGAGGTGCTGTAGCCCTGTGCTGACAGTAAGGCTGGGACGAGGAAGGGCACCGTGTCATTATTTGGAATAAGGAGGGCTGCGAGCCTGGTGGTTGCTCCTCTTTTCTTATGCCCTCGTTCTACCCTCACAGGCTCAGTCTTTCTTGGTCCTCTTGGCCTTGGCTATGTTCTCCTGCCGTTTCTGCTTTTTCTTCTGTTCCCGGTCACGTGCCTCGATCATCTTGGCTAGTTTCCAGGACAGCAGTGCACTGGCAATGAAGAGAGGTGTGAGAGCCAGTATGACAGTGGTGAGGAAACCGTAGGGGTCTTTGGCAGCCCACTCCACCACATACTCTGCCCATGCCCGAACGTCAATCATCCTGTTTAGCAACGACGAAGCTCAGTAAAACCTGAGAAAGGACACCAGGAGAGGGATTAGTGAACATCCAGAACAGTGTGATATGAAAAAACAGAACATGATAACAATAACCAAGATCCCCTCTAACAATAATGATATTAGGAGTGGGTGTGGAGGTGCTAAGGATATATATTTCTACTTTCACAGTGCAGGAAATTTCATAACCTACCTGTCAATAATATCGTCATATAATACATATTCTGATACACCTGTTGATGCAGATGTGAGGTTGCTCTTTTATACCGTATATTATACAATACATGTGTGTGTTGGACCACTGGTTGAAGAAACAAGTTAACCAAGGTACATGAGGTTCTTCAGCATATTGACTAGTTCTAAACTTGAATTACACACACACACACACACACACACACCCTTTCTGGATAATTGGCAAATACCAGTGTTTTCACAAGGTTTGTAGAAGGCTGGGTACTCGCAGCAATTTTGGTGTCCTCCACAGAGAATTTTTTTTATTTTTTAATCAAAAGTGTGATTTCAAAGCATTTTACACTATTACCTTTATCATATCTATGTACAAATACTATAATATCATTAATAATAAACACTGAAAAAGCTAAAAAAAAAAAACCTTACAAAATTAATGGTAAAATTAGTCTGGAAAGCCCTGCACACCCAACGAAGTGCCTTCTCACGTTGCCGCACAAAGCAGCAAGTTGATAAAGGTAAGTGAGGTTTTTTCCACATATTGATTAGTCTTAGCCTTGAAACATATACATAACCTTTCTGGATAATTAGCAAATACCAGAGTTTTCCCTTGTCGAAGGGTTAGGTGCCCATATTCTGCTAGGATTTTAACCTCCTTGCCAGATAATTTTGTGTATGTGTTTGAGTTCAAATCCTTTTAGACCACTATTATTTAAATGGTATCATGAGCACAAAAGTTGGAATAGCTAGAGCAGATGATAGAAAATCAACACTTGGGTGTTGCACCTAAGTCTCGTCATGGTAGGAAAATCCCCGAGGACTCAATGAGGTACTTTCTCATAGTGAGGCACATTGTTGCCTTTCATTACACTCGCTCCTTCACTTCACTTCACTTCACTTCACTTGATTCCTATGGAGGTTAATATGACCCAATAATATATCTGCAACATCATCCTCAATGGCCTAATTTACCCCTAGATATACTAAACGAAGCATTATTAGCTATATATTACAAGATATGGCAACTTTATAGGATTGGGGTTATTTTTGCTGTATTTGAAAACAGCAAAATCTCTGACAGTTGACAAATTGCTATAAATTGTCCAATCTGAAAATATATTCTGCAGGTTTTTTTGTTTTCAGTAAATCTGGGCTACATGGGGAGAGTCAGAAGGTGTTGAAAAATAGGCAGTGAAATAAGTCTAGTTGTTGTTCTGTCATCTGGGTAATAGGGTGTCCAGTGCTGAAGTTCTTCTCACTCATTCAAGAGCTAGACATCTAACTCAAATAACTTTCAAGAGCACATTTTCGGCCATTCATGAAGTCATTGTGAGCTGTATTTTAAGCATTTCAGAAGTCTACGTGGAAACTCACCTGACTCTAACTATTTTACTCCATGTGTCACAATATTGTCTCAACCACCATTTCAATGCCAGATGAAACGCAATAAATATCTATATATACGGTCACAAGTCCAGTGATTATAGTCACATATTAACTGACCGTAAAGATAGCCAACAGGTACACACCAAGTGACCTGACTAATAACCTAACACAGCAAGCATAGATATCATTTTGCTCGAGGTTTTCACTCCATAACCCATCGTTATCACAATGTAACCCACTGGCCTCGCTGTCATTAAAGATCGAGTCATGAATATACTTTTTAACGAGCCATTTAATGTAAGTTATTGCTGTCTGAAACGGCCCCTCATAAAACCGCTAATGACCACCGGCTAACTAGCATCAACCCGAGTAGTAGCTAACTAGCATATGTTAGCCGCATTCGGTGAAAACCCGTTATGAACCGTTTACTCTGGCTACAGCATCATAGAGACAAGCTCCGGAAACAAATTTACATTGTCCGCCACTAGGATAAGATCAATATTTCGGATATATGGATGGGGGAATTATATTTTTACTGACGTTAGCAACGCCAGCTAACCCGCCCATCCATAACGGCCTAATTTTAAGTAGCCAGGGTACTAACTCTCGGCTAAACAGCGCGACAAATATGAGTGTACAAGCGATGAAATAACAAGAGCATAGTTTCATAATAGTAAGAGGTGGTAAAAATGCACTAAATAAACTTACCAAAGTGCTGAGATTTATATACACGATAACAAGTACCAGCTCCTCCCTGTAACAGGAAGTGGTGTGGACCCTACTACTTACTGCCTGCTCGTGATTGGACATGACGTGTATCCTCAAACATGGGAAGTGTAGTCTTTTAGCCTCGCCTGTCAAACTACAAAGCACTGAAATCTAAATAAAGTTCTATTTTTTGTGACTCCGGAGCGACTATTGCATTTTTACTGACTATGGTTGCCCATTTTTTCATGTTCTCTCTCCTGGGAACACAAACTTGCAACAAGCAACTGATAATACAGTGCTTTTGCGGTAACATTTGAGCCAACAATTTATGTAAATGTACAGTGGCAGTAAAAAAAAATCTGTTAAGATAATTAATGGCTTTTATGAAGCATCACGTTCATTAATATCACCAAACAAATTTGTCAAAAGGAACAGTGCTGAGGTTTTTAAGAACGTCCAGAAAATGTAGGAAACCATAAAAGACAAGCAGAAGCATACAAAATGCCATCAATTCAGAAAGGTAACAAGACTATTTTTAAACAAATTAATTTTAATCCTATTTTTTAGCACATCTTAGAAACATTTGTGTTTGGCATAACATGATTTATTTTTAGACTACACTCTTTTGTCTGTTTAAATAGGAAAAATATGAATATGTATTCCCTGAATATGCTCTAAAGCCATGTCTGCTATGTAGTAAGATAAAATGTAAAAACACACACACTATAGGCCAGCCTGTCAGTGGATATAGAATCAGATGGCATAGCTGAAACTACTGATCATGTATGCAACTGCTAGGAATGAAGCTAACAATGTGGCAAAAAATCTGTGGAAACGCAAAAGGCTCCACTGGCCTTCTGAGAAAAGATGACTAACATAACAAAGGAGGACCTGCTGGCTTTGTGAACTTCCTGTGGGGAAGTATTGAAACCAAATCAGGTTAGACCACATCTGCTCTGTCCATACGGCATGGATCACTTTCAGAGCAGTTCAAAGGCCAGCCTTTTAGACCTACTCACAGAGGAAGGAGAGGGGCAGCTGGGAACACATGCAGACATGCACATTGCAAACACACATTCTGGTTTACCAGCATAGTTTTGGCTGGGTTTTATAGACAATTTAGAAAAATATCCACAATCTGGTGGCTTTTTTGTTACATGCGTATAATTATTTGCTTCTGCTACATGTCTCCCCAGGCAGGGAGAGCCCAGGGGGTGGGCAATGAAGCCGCACCCTAAACCCCTGATGACTATTTGACTCCTACAGAAGTAGGCCCCCTTTTCAGGATGCAGCTATGGAACTAACATTATCAACAGACAGGGAGGAGGACCATAAAATGACTGCACCACAATTTATAGTTAACCAGCTCCACTAGTGGTGTGTGTCATAATGGTTACAAGAAAAACCGCTCGTCTGGCCAGACCTTGAGGAATTTTCAACATCCTTTGATTTTGCTTTTGATAGACTCACTACAGCAAGGAGTAAAAGAGTAGCAAACACGAGTAGACCCAGAGTTGTTACAAGGAGTATTATAGAAATTTAGTGTACAGTTGATAGAGACTAATAACACTTAAAGACTGATGGTCAGAATCAATGGAGCAGAGTCCCAAACATCTCAATCTAAAGCCACCAGTATGGGTAAAGCATCAAAAACACTGGATCCTAGACTTCACATAAGGCAACTTTATGGCACTGAAGGGCCTTTATGGGTGGTAAATGCATTTCAAACTCCACATCCCTGGTTTGTAACAGGCGCTCCGTTTAAAATTTTATTGTGCCAATTGAGAGGCAAAGTCACGCCTCCTCCGGTGGACCACCAGGCCTTACCTCAGAAAAAAAAACAAAAAAAAAACATGCATGGTAGTGAACGGCAACCGCCAAATAATGTGTTGATCCTGTTTGCTTGTGCCATGAATTATATGTGTGGTGTTAGAATTTTAAAGATTACTTTTCATCTTGAGAAAGTTGCAGTTTGATGCAAATGAATGAAAGATAAGAATGTGAAAATACTTGGTTATAAAGGCTGCCCACCCAACAGTTGCGTACTGTAAGTGATATCTAATTTTAACGCTCCACAAAATTCACTATAATTTGAACCCCCTGGAACTGGTCCCATATATAAGCTAGCTCACGGAACTGACAAACTCTCCTTCCATATAACTGCAGTTTTCAAAATGGCCATATTTATCATGACTTTCACCTTTGTTGGGACTTTTTGTGCGCCAAGTTGGTGCTGGTAAGGAATATGTGCGAGATTGACAAACATTGTGTGTGATTCATGGCAGTATGCAAATGGAATCAAAACTGAATCTTCCTATTGACTAATGTACATTTCTTTTTCTGATATGGTCCCATGAGGTTCACTGTATGGGGTGTGACTCTGCACTCAAGCTAAGCCTGATGTCATCACCGGTGTTATATTTTCAGAGTGGTATGTCACTATAATTCCCCCATCCATATCTCAATGAGTGCTAAAGTCTTGACATCAGTTAATATTTTGCACTGCTGATCCCTCATCTCAGAGTCAACAGGTTTTTTGCAATGGGTTTTCGGTTAAATACCTAAAATAATTTCTGTTGTTAACACAGGCTCAAAATTTTAAATGCTTTTTCGTAGGCATCTGGACTTGCCTCTCTATACAAGATGACCCTGATGACATCATCAGAGTTATTTTTCTCAGACCTATGGAAACTTCTTCCCAAGCTATAGCAGATGCCAAGCCTACACGTTTCTAAGTGCTGTATTGTAAGCAGCTGGACTGACTAACTAACCCTCCTCCAGGTAAAGGTGCAGAGGCCTCGAGGATGAGAGATGAAATGTCTCCAAGAAACTAAAACAAGTCCTGTTGCCTACGATACGGCACTTAAGAGTTACCATGACCTGGATGACTGAGGACCTTCATCAACAACTACTCTACAAGTGTTTTTCATCCTGCTGTAAAATGTGTGTAGCAGCTGTTGAAAAGCAACTGTTTAAACATTAATATCTTCTTTGTGTGTCTATGTGTTGTGGGCTATATAACTATCATGTAGCTTTCCACAAAAGTTATAATATTTCTGTTTCTGTACATTTTTTGTTATTTCAGTTTAATTCAAGCGATGTGTTGGGAATGTAACCGTCTGTTTCCCATTCCAGTAAAGCCACTCTGAATTGAATTGGGAGGGAGAACGCTTCTCTTTCAAAGTGTGCTTGTGATTAAATGTCTATATGGGGCCCGCAGCACAAGTAAGCCCATGCCAAACAGCTGACTTGAAGTGACTGATTAGTGACTACAGAGGACGAGCATGTCCAGCTCCGTATCTTTACATTCCCCTCCCACGCCCTCTCTGTCTCTAAAGAATCGAAAAAACAACCATCACGTTGTTATTGAAGAAGAACCCGGAGCCCGGGGTGGTAGCACAGGCTCCAAAGGAAAAGAGTCAGTGTTCTTGCCCCCTTTTACCCCTGTGGGAAACTGCGGGACCGCCCCTGGATTAAGTCCCCGCCTTTAAACTCAAATAAGAAGGAAACTTCAAAGGCCGTCGGCCGCCGGGGCTCCGCCCTCGCGCTCCCGCACGGCTTCACAAAGGATTTGCCGACGTTCGGGAATTCCGCCTCCAGTTCCTTTTATAGCGCCACTCGTGCGCTGGCTGCGCTCCAGGATCCCGCCCCTCCCGGTTACTTTGACAACACAAAGGACTTCACGGAACTCGCAAGCGCCGCCCACCTTTCCAAATAAGGGCAGTCTCTCCATGTACGGCAAACAATCGGTGCGAGATTGCCCTTTTCTCTTCCTTATCCCGTTTATATGATCGGAGAGGAACTGCGCTTCAGGTTGGAAGCGGTGCGATCATGGCCGAGCGAGTCCAGCAGCCCCCAGCCAAGCGGCTCTGCTGCAGGCCCGGCTACAACCCGGCGTGCAGGCAGGGGCAGCGGGCTGGAGGAGTCCTGTGTGGCGGCGCGGGGTCCGCTCCGGGAGGGTCGGGGAATGGAAAAACGCACAACCCCGAGTCGTTGCTCGACATCGCGGCGCGCAGAGTCGCGGAGAAGTGGCCGTTTCAGCGGGTGGAGGAGCGCTTCGAGAGGATCCCGGAGCCCGTCCAGCGGAGGATCGTATACTGGTCGTTCCCGAGGAGCGAGAAGGAGATCTGTATGTACTCCTCTTTCAACGCCGGAGGAGAGGAAAGTGGAACTAGCGGGGACAATAATGACGAGACCCAGCTGCCTTTCCTACGGGGTGTCACTCTGCTGGAGGGTGGCTGGGTGGACAACGTATTGCAAGTCGGTGAGTGGACTATAAACGTTACAATAACGCAGGGGGAAAAAACGGCGTATAATAAACAAAACACCTAACTCGCAGCGTCTGCCCTTTTTCCTATGGAACCGTGCCAGACTTTCTTTTTTTTCCTTCTCTTTAAAGGGCTTGCGTTGTGTGCCTCCCATAGCCGTGTGTATTATAAACAATGCAGGGTATTTCCACACCAGTCTGCCCCTATAGCTGTGTGAGAATAGCCTATTTTCAGATAAGCCCCGTAATAGTAGCCCCACTTCTCCTTGTTTTTTATGCCCACACCGAGCTGCGCGCATTGAATCGCCCAGAGCCATCCCAATTGGAAAGCTTAGCACTTTGTTCCTATTTTTATGTCTTTCCAGCTCTCCATGCCCCCACCAATGGGTACGCTAGACAAAAGCCCCCTATATCTTTTCACCGCTGGCTAAATAGACGATATTTAGAAAGGGTGGGAGGGGACGGCGATTTAAAGCCACAGTGCTTCTATTTTGTTTGCCAAACACCTTTGTGAGACTAGACTGAAGCTTTTGCTGGCTGCCTCTCCAATATTCAGTTAAAGCCCAGGCCTGTATGCAGCTGGTAAAAAAAAAAAGAAAGAAAGAAAAAAAAAAAAAAGCAGAAATGCTTTTTTATTTCCTTCTCTCTCTCTCTCCCTCCTCTCTGCTGCATTATTAGTGGTAATGCTCGGAGTAAACAGAGGTGCTGTAGGCTCAGCAACCCCCTGCCTGCCTGCCTTGCTTTGCCTTGCCTTGCCTGGCTGGCTGCCTTTGCCAGTACAACAATATTTCACTGCAATCGTCAGTGCAATAGACTCAGCTGTCAATCCGACTCCCCACCCTTGGAAACGGTTCAGGATTCTAATCCCATTAACCCCCCCAGTTCATCTGAATCTTAATGCATTCTGCAAACAAGATTTTATGCATGATCTTCTTCCTCCCTCCCTCCATCCCTTCCTCCCTCACCCTCTCCATCTCTCCTCCTCCCACCCCCCCCCTTTGCTCCCTCTCCCTCTCCCTCGCTCACTTCTTGGCTTACTATCCCTCCAAAGAATCTGTGCGGAGATGGCTTCAGCTCTTGTGGGCTCAGAGAATGTGCAGTGCACAATAGTAGCCATGGAGCAGGCAGACAGGCAGGCAGCTCTCCCCTCCCTCTCTGGCCCTGTTTACCAGATTCCCCAGCATTAGACTCATTTATGCGCTCACTCTTTTCGGGGCTTTAGGAAGCCTCGGCGCTCGGCACAGGGCAGTGCGAGGCGTCACTGAGGAGATGTGTGCGGAAAATAGTGAGAAGGAGTGACAAAGAGGGCAACGGGGTCATCTTCTTCTTCTTCTTCTTTGGCCAACGCTTGTGAAAGACAGAAAGGGGGAACAGAGAGTGTGTGTGTGTGTGTGTGTGTCTGTGGGGGGGTTGATAAACACAGAGGGGGGTTGTGCGTGCATCTGTGTGTGCATGTGTGTGTCCTCGTCTACACGGGCTGTCAGTCTCATCCTGCATGCTCATAGAGAGTGGAGGATGACAGGCGAGTACACAGCAGGAGGAGGGCATGTTATGCTGATTGCAATTTTCGCCCCAGAATTTTTCTTCTTCTTCTTCTCCTCCTCTGAGCTGGGGTAGATAAAGCGAAGGAAGGGGAAAATGATAAATAAAAGATGCAATCTACTCCAGGGGACAGGCAGCCACTGGAGGATGAGGGCTTAAAAGCAGGGCAGCATGGGAGGGGGGCTGTCAGCCACATCACACACCACATGTATTGGCCCATCAAACACATACAGTGGGTCTGGCCTGGATAAAAAAAAAAAGAGAAAAAAAGGAAAAAGTGCAGGGTGGCTGTGAGGGTGTGTTTGTACATGCACACAAGCGTGCGCGGCTTTGTGTGGCTTCCTTATGTGTGCGCTGTCAGTGGGATGGGATTCAGTGGTGATGATGAAAGACAGTAGAGCGATAGAATAGATGCGGAGGTTATTGTGTACGGGGGGGAAAGCTAATATACTTGAATGGATCTGCTGTCGCCGTATTCCTCTCCTCCCCCCCTCTCGTCTCCTCCTCCTCCGCCTCTCCTCTCTCTCCCAAGTGAGCAGCTATAAAACTCTCCATATTTACTCCCCTAAGGCCAACTACCAGCCCCCAGTCTCCTGTGATTATTTATCTTTTTCTCAAAGACATTAATCACACGCTTTTTTTTTTCTTCCTTTTTTTTTTTTTGCTCCATCTCTCTCCATACATCAGTGCTGCGGAGAGAGAGAGAGAGAACGGATAGGGGGGATGGCGTTTAAGGGGAAGAGCAATAGATCGGGTGATATCAAGAAAAAGAGAAGGGGAAGCCTTGAGGGAAAAAGTGGGTGGAAATGCAAAAGAGGAAAAGAGGCATTGAAATGGTGATTGCCAGAGAAGGGGATGTATGAAAGTAAAGAATGAAGCGCAGAGAAGGGGCGAGAGTGAGATGGATGGGTTGTTCTCTCTCCCATGCGAGCTCATCTGTTCCAATGCCAGCCTTCCAGATAAATATTCATATATGAATGCAAGTGTTATCTAGCAGTCCACTGCTCCTCCTGTTACAGCGGCGCTACAGCAGCCCAGCTCCGGGCCCTCTCTCGCACCCTTTTTCTTTCTGTCGGATTAGTGATGAATTTGTCAGCCGCTGACCATCTAGTGGAACACATACCTAACCCCTCAACCTGCTCGGGAAGGGTTCCTGTGTGTAATAATACATCAAAAAACCCCTCATATGAATGGAATGAAATATGCATGTTCGCTTGGGGGCGAACGGTCCCGTGGCAACCGCTGTCTGTCAGGGAAATGACGTTGTCGCGAGCTGATCACAGGAACATCAGCGGATCTCTAACAAAGTTTCCCGTTTTGCTCGAGCTTCTCGATCGGACCGCGCAGTGCAGGGGACTGAGCATCGCTTTTTACCGGGCGTAGGGAAAAAAAAAAAACTTCCAGAGCTGCCTGTTCTGATCACAGCATCTGTTCTGCGGCCCCCCTTGTGTAATTTAGACTCGGCAGCTCATCACGCTGAAAGGAAGGCTAGTATTATGGAGCCCCGTCCTCTAATTATAGAATTCTAATCCTATGGCTCTAACATGGCATGACAAAGCATGTTTGCACTTCATTACCCTCCTTCCTGTTTTAGTCCTCCAGTCTGGGTCAAGTTCACCCTCTTCTCCTCTCATTCATTTCTGTCATGCACTGTCCTCCTCTTCCTCCTCCTCCTCCTCCCTTTGACCCCTGTATTTCTAACTCCCACCCCTCCCTGTCTGCCTCCAGGGCTTTGTGCCAGGAGGTATAAAAACAACATAACCCCCACCAACGCCACCACCACCTCCACACACACACACACACACACACACACACACACCACCTCACTCTTACTATCCTGTTACCGTAAACCCCATGTCCCCACGGAGTGACATACTGATGCCCGGCATATGTCGCTCCCTGCAATGTCATTAGCGTAAGCTACATGCTACAGCCTATTTATCCAGCTCTCCTTGTTAGGCAAATTGTTCACATAGAAGCTGCATGTCATTTTATCATGCAGCTGCCCCAAATCAGAGTGATGAGCCGGACACGTCGCGGAGGGGCTGTTTTTAAATTCAGGCGGAATGAAAGTAGATATGCATATCCCGTAGCCTATTTTGGTGTATTTTCCATGGTGGTGTTGTCGGACCAGATAGCCTATAATAATTTTTTCGCTCTCCCCCGCCTAAAATATCACTGAATGTCCATGGCAGTCACGCCTGTTTGAGTGTGAATGTCATCCTCCTCTGCTCCACCTATTTCGGAGACGAATTGGCGTGTGTGTGTGAGTGTGTGTGTCTGTCTTGCGCTTCTGCATGCTCATAACTCAGGTTAATTTGTTCACGCTCTGGAGAATCTTAATTAGGTTTCTGCGTCATCTACTCTCTCTCTCTCTCTCTCACTCTCCCAACCTCTTTTTTTTTTTATCATGATGTCAACGAAACGTCGAAAAAACAACCGGGTTGGAGGTTCCCCCTGTTTTTTTTGTTTTTTTTTAAAAAAAACACACTTTTTTTTTCTTTCTCGTAACGCAGATGGTGGAAAATCATGAGACAGACTCTACGTTAAGCTCCTAAAAGGCACGCTTTAGGTGTGTGAGCGGAGGAGCCGTAAATCCACCTGTCTCTTCCTGTTGACTTTAAATCACATGTGTGCTTAGCATTCAGCCAGTATCGTGGCAATATCAGACGTAATTTACAACAGTACGGCACACAGACACAGACAACACCCACAAAACAAAGAGGCTGATAAAAAAAACAAAAAAAACAACAAAGAGTGTTTGCGCACACTAGCAGGTTATTGTTTGTGCGACAAAGCCGTAAGCCGAATGCCAAGGAGAAATGTGTACCTCTTACGAAGGTGGAGTAACGCCGAGCGTGTTTGTGCAAGAACACACGCACATTTTTTTTTTTGTACCCTGCACTTTTTTTCTGAACTAAGAATTCACAGGGCTTCACAAAAGGCCTTCTAGAGGACCCACATCGACATTTCAAGCATTTTGTCCACGGAGGTGCAGAATTTAAGATGCCAAACGTGAATCTTGCATGAGTGTGTTGTCTGCGAGACGCTTATCAGGCCGAGCTGGGGTGGGTTGTTTTTTTTTATTTTTTTGGTGGTGGTTTGAGGGGCTTGTTCTTTTTTGTTTGTGTGTGTGGGCCGTTTCTTTTCATGTGGGTGGATCTGCTTTTATTTTCCTGTTAGGTTAGAGAGTTCCTTTTTATATATATATATATTTTTTTTTTCACAACGTCCGTCGAGAATGAGCCCACATGCCCGCCACCGAAGACGGAACGCTTCCGAGCACGCCGTCTCTTTCTGCGTGAAACCAGCGGTGTAAAGGGAGACTCAACTTGTGACTCAGGGCTTAAAGAGACGCAGACACATATGACTCAGGACTATTGAAGAATGTTTCATGTTTTCACGGAGAGGCTCTTTCTGAGGATCAAAGTAAACATTAAAGCCGGCCTCGCTGCTTTTTTCCCCCCGACTCTCTCGAAGGTGAGACCGCTTGGGGAGCAGCGATCCTGGATCCGGTGCCTCAGGTCTACCCCCGGCCATGTGACTGACTGTCCCTGGGCTTGTATCGTCATGGAAACATGGCTGAGCCCAGAGCTAGTGTAAACAAATGGCCGTCCAAGGGGGAGAGAGAGAGAGAGAGAGAGAGAGAGAGAGAGAGGGGCAGCAACCGCATCCATGTGAAGAGACATCGAGTCTTTGGGGAAAGTGCTCTCTCTCTTTCTCTCTCTTTCTGTCTCTCTATCTCTTTTTCACTCTCTCTGTTTCTGACTGTGTCTCTCCGAGAGGCCGAGAGGAGCAGATTCCAGGCCTTTGTCCTATTATGTTCCTTGACTGGAAAAAAGAAGATGGGATGCGTTTCAGCTGTCGCGTAGTGGAAGCACGCTAGCCCCGTCTCTGTTTGTGACGCTTTTCAGTTTGGCCTCGCGATCGGCGGCCGGATTTACAAATCGCCCAGGTAATGAGGTGTTTGTTGATCGTTCGTTAGGGAGAATATCTTCCACGTGAGCTGTAAATCTGAATTGTGTTTACGCGATAATTACTTTCAGTCTCCTCGTAATGAGTTTCAGCACAAGCTCAATTTCCGCCTTCGATCACTTGCAGACAGTCTGCCAGAGCCAGTCTCAGTCTGGGTGGCCCTCTTCAGGATTGAACCCATAAAGCAAACCAGTGCTGTTGTTCATAGAGTGATGAATGACCGCTGGTCCTTCGGCTAGCTTTGTCACGTTCCCAGAGCAGCAGAAGTTTCCAGAAGGTCCACGATTCTCACATCCCCAACTCCAAAATCTAACTTGCGCCATTCCCAGACCCAGATGTGTCTCTAGATAGATCACTCCCACCACAGACCATAACTTCCTCTGGTCAGCCATGTTCCAGCTTCTGCACCCAGCCATAACGTTCTCCTGTAGGACTGTACCATTAGACCGCCCCTCTGCCATCTCAAGTTAGCCTGGTCTGCCTTATTACCAGTCCTTCCACCTGACTGGAGCCAGCCTCTCCCTCCCAGTCCCATTCCCGGTCCCAGACATAGCCGTTTCCTCTCTGCCCCTCTTAAATCACCATTCCCTGTTCCAGCCCTAGCCACCGTGCGTCCACCACACTCTCAGGCCTATTACCAAGTTACCCAAAGACCACATTTCAAAATTACCCCTGCACGCTAATACTGGCTTATTTTCAGAGACACTCAATGTACAGGATCTGCCTGCATCGTCTCTGTTAAAATAAACCAGCTAAAGTAATAAAGTTCCAGCGTGAGCTGTCTAACGTCTGCCCCAGTCCCCGTTCCAGTTTGACTTGTCTCCTGTCCCAGACTGTGGCTGCTGGGTGTGCGTCAGCACAGCTCCTCGGCTGGCTGACTCTGTCTAGGAATCCAGAGCTCCTTCCACAGAGCTCCTACCCCTCTCTTCACCGTGAGCGCAGTGAGCGGAGCAGAGGGAGCAGGCGATAGAAAGGCTACTAAATCCACAACGACAAGGCCCTATTAAAAGCCGTTTTTTCTATTTCATTTAATGACTTTTATTACCAGCCGCCCTTCTCTCTTCGATTTGGCAATAATAACAACAGGGGAATGCAGCACTCAGCGTTCTCCTATCTGATGCTCCCTTTCACTTTTTTTTCTTCTTTTTAATGAATTCCTCTTTGCACCAATGGGCTGCTGAAATAAGCACAAAGCAGTCCAAGACTCTGCTCGCTGCGGTGGAGGGTTCAATGTATGTACACCATGCGTGCATATTTACTCCATAAGTATGAGAATATGTGCTAAAGAGTACACATGCTTTCACTGTTGCCAAAGGACAGAGCCTCTCTGTGCAGTTTGGTCAACAGCTGTTTCTCCCCAGAAGCCAGACAGCTTTGGATCAGCCCAAAGGCTACAAACGATTTGAGTATGTGTGTGACTGTGTTTTTGTGTGTGTGTGTGTGTGTGTGTGAGCACATAATCACTGTATATTTTGTTACTGAGAAAGTTACCGGCTCTTGTGCCAGATAAAGGGCAATATTGTGATCCATCCCAGACAAAAATTAAGGACAGAGCAAAGACCATCTTGACTTCGGCCTGCAATGCATCGTCTACATGAAACTTAACTTTCCGGGACGCGACTGCTTGCTGAAAAAGAGGCCACCAAGGCCACAGAGATGTTTTCTGTGTTGTGTCTAACGTTGACTCCTGATGTTTTGTCAATGACCGCTGGGTCGAAACTGGAGTGTTGCCTCCTCGGCAAAAATGTTTCCCCGGCAAATACTTACCACATAGCTCGTTTGCAGAGGCCCGTCCTCCTCTGTGTGGAGGACGTGCATGTGCGTGTAGGACTAGGCTCGGCGAGCGTGTTTATGGCTGTGGTGTGTCAGCCTGAATAAAGGTGAGGCATGTAAAATGATAAGAGGGTGGATGACATTCCCGTCTGTCATCATTCTCGCCCTATCCCGTTTCCACTCTCTCACGCACACACACACAGACACACACTCGCCCGCACACATCGCTTTTGAGACACACACTTGCCTCGCGGTGCCAGCGACTCGGCACCTTAGAATAAACAACAGTGGAGGATGAGGGTTTACCTGCCGCTGACCCCGAATGTGTGCACACACACACACACACACACACACAGACAGAGGTGTTCACTCATCGACTCGTCCCTCCCCCAGAATTGAGCTGGCCCAGTGTTGACCTCCTCACTTGACCCCAAGGGATTTACTAAAGTCAAAGGTCAATCTGGTCGGATTGTTCCTCTTGTGGCCGATTGCTCTGCTTGAAAGACGGGCCGATGCTAACGTTATTGTTTTCCAATAAACAGCACCTCACCAAAGGAAAAGACTGCCTGCTTGATTGAACGCTTCCTTTGCATGTTCCAATAAGCAATTTCTCACATGAGAGATGCCCGGCTGAGAGAGATTTTGAGACTGCCCTGTTTTCTTTTTTTTTTTGTCCTTTTGTGGAACAATCGGGAATCCAAGCCAGATAGAGAGAAGGAGGGAGCTTACCCCTTCTCTCTCCTTGCCCGGCAGGCTCAAGTGCTGTGTGAGCTATGCGGAGGAGGAGGAGGAGGAGGAGGCCCCGAGAGTGCGAGGTGCCTCTGGCTGTGCCTGGTCCAACGATGTCGTGGCTGTGTGGCATGTGAGACATGCATTCACTGCTCTGTGGCGGAGCTGAATAGAGCTCGATAGGCTCTCCAGGCATTAGAGACAGACAAGAAAAAGAATGAGCGAGATTCAAGGGGGGAAGGAAAGGAAGGCTTTCAACTGAGTATGGAATTTAGTTTGCCCTTCGAAATAGTTTTGTCTTGAAGGAGTTCATTCTTTTTTTTTTCTTTCATGTTCATTTCCTTGCTTGCTTGGGTTTTTTTTCTTATCTCATTCCTGCCCTTCATCTTCCCCTCGTCTTATTTTCTGGCTCCTCTACCCCTAATCTCTCCATACCTGTGCCCATCCTCCTTCCTTTTTCTGTGCATTCCTTCCCTGTGTTCATAAGCTCTCGTGGTCTCTCTTTCTCCCCATCTCAATTTACCATTTTCATTTCCCAAGCCAGGCAATAGAAACTCATATCTTATTTACACTGCCCCTATCTAGATACAGCATGTTTCCATAGTGTTTCCTGTGTCGAAACTCCCAAAGGAAGGCTAGCCGGCTAGCTAGCTCCTGTTCTCTTTGCTCAGTGCTAGCAGTCTTGCACCCAGACCTCAGAGGCTATCACTGTTTCTACATTTAGAAGCTCTCTGTTTACCTCCGCCTGGAATTAGGAGAGGAACAGGACTTGACTTATTCACTGTGGTGTCCTTCTCTGAAGTTTTTTAAATGATCCTCACCCTGATATTTTCCAGGCCTCGAGGACAATCCTGTAACCTTTTTTTCAGGGATCAACCCGCCATGCCCTTCAAAAGTTCATCAGGTTTTATTACTTCGGATATATTTGTCATTTCAGTGATGTTCTGAAGAAGCTGTTGTCCAAGTCATAATCTCGTTTACTTCTTCTTTGATGAGATAGTTCCTGATTTAATAGACAGCTTATTCGGTAAAGCCTGTGGTTCATGTACAGAGGCTGCGTTCCTCTCTTCAGTGGGTCTTTGCTGAATGCCCCCTCTTTTTGAGTATATTTTTTTTATTTCAGTCATTTCACGACTTCACTGGTTGGGAGATTTTACAGGAAAAGGGTTGAGATAGAGGAGGGATGACGCTCTACCAGCCGAGCTCCCGGGGTGTCACAACACTCGCTCTCTCTCATCTGACTTCTTGTCATCTCTCTAAGCCGTCCTACGTATTAAAGCCAAATAAAGGACCCCAAAAAAACATTGGCTGTTTTACCCAGACAGGGTCTTTGTCCGGCTGCTTTTGTATAGACCAAATTGATTGGCTTCTTCGGTTTTGATAAATAGGATGTAGATATATTTTTTATTTTTTACTAAATCATGCTTTTATTTCAAAGGCCCTGAAAAAAGTATTACCGGGTTATCGGAATTACTGATGAAACATTTGAAACCATACCTAGCCCTTTGTTTTTAACAGAGCATTGTTGTCGCTCATTTTTTAGCTCCGCAGATAAGGTTGCGTCCGCCATGCCACGCTCGTGGCACTGTGCAGGACTTGAGCCGGGGTAAAATCTGAATCTACCATTGTTGTCACCCGGCGTCGTCGACTGTCTCCCGTCCTGTCTGTCTGCATTCTTGCCCAAAACCTACTATCTGGCCGCCTGTCTGTCTGGCTAGCTGTTAGCTGGCTAGCTGTCCCTCCTGGGTGGCTACATCACCTCACCTCCTGCACCCCCCCCTTGCAGCCAGTGACAGCCAGCCCAGCCCAGGGAGACATGGGTAATGGTCCTCTCTGATGTACAGCCTGACTCAATTGGACTGGATGGCAGACACACGCCTAAAATAACAAAAGGAGGGGAGAGAAAGCGAGGGGTAGTGGGGGTGGGGAGGGAGGAGGCAAGGGAAGGAGCGAAGCGATCGATAAAGCAGGGACACATCGCCTAATAAAGATTTATTCCTCTTTTTCCCCCCTCGCCATGCGCCTTGGCAGGGCAGAGAGTGGGTTGGGGGGGGGGGAGGAGAGAATGTGATTAGTGGACTCCTTCTCCCAGGGTGCCTCTGATAGCATGTGCGTACGCGTGCGTGGCAGCATGTATACCCCGGCTGTGTGTATTTTTTGCATCTCTCATGTGTTTATCGCATGCGTCTCTCCCAAGAGCAAAGGGGGTTAAAAACAATCTCTGTCGTTTGTTCTGCCGGCAGTGGCACCAGCAGCTGCAGCTGTGTCCCTGCCTCTCTCTCTCTCTCTCTCTCTCTCTCTCTCTCTCTCTCTCTCTCTCTCTCTCTCTCTTCCTGTCAGCTAATATTTAGTTAATCTTTGGTCTGGGACCTACGGGACTGGCCGGAGCTCCTGGTGCCTCATCCATCTCACACTGATCTATATTCCACGCTGGATCCCTGTGCCATTAACCACCACCAAGGGGAAGGGAGAAGGGGGATAGTAGAGGTAGAACGGAGAGGGCAGATGGGTGAAGGGAGACAAGAGAGTGATGGAGAGAAAGCAATAGAGGGAAAAGAGGGGAGGGGGGGCTGTCTTCCATCTCAACACTAAATGAGAGGGAAAGGGAGGAGGAGAGGTGTGTGGGTGCTCCGGCCGTGCACAGATATGCCCCCCCCAACACACACACACACACATTTTTTAGGGAAAAGGCAGAGTAAAATATGTGACGCAAAAAATGTTCGACCGGTTTCATTTGTCAAGCTTTTTTTTTTCTGTATTTTTGGAGCACACTGCTCCCATCCATTCTCCTTTATTGCCTGCCCAATTGGACACTACTACTCACGATAAAGCCTTTTATATAAAAAGAGCCAGTGGAATTACTTCAATCCGGCTGAAAAGAGAGTAAACAACGGAGAGTGTCTCCGCGAGGAGGTGCGAGAGGTCGAGGAGGAAAAAGGTGGCGTAGGTGGAGGGGAAGGGAAAAAAAAAACAGAGGCATAGGTGTGGGAGTGAGTGATCCATATGCACAGTGCAAAGCCACTTCATTGATATGCATTGTGTAGTTATGAGGGGGTCCACCTGTGAAGGCTCCGAGTGCTGAGTCACTCACTAACGCACAGACTAAATGCTTTTATCCCAGACGCCTGGTCCATCTGAATGGAATATAATAGGCCATAAAGTGCTTTGCTAGCAGTGGCTGCTTGCCCCGTGGCAAACCCTCGCCCCTCACTCCCCTACTCCAAATCTCATTTCGCCACTTTTATGGAAACAAAGCGTGTACGCACTCTGCTTTAATTACATCGTGTTTTTTTTTCTCCTCCTCCTCTCGATGTTTTCTCTTCTCTCCATCCCTCTTTCCTTGTTGTTCCTCCTGCAGTACTTCTCAGGCGGCCACAGAGAGCCCTCTCTTCTCACTTCAGCCCTTCTGTCCACACTCGCTGTGTATCTCCCCCCCCCTCGGTTTGGTCATGTGTGATCCCTTTGCTGCTGCTGCTGCTGCTGCTGCTGTGGTGTGTGTGTGTGGGGCACCTGTTTGGGATCTCGGTGTGTGTTTAGGGTCATGCCTGCAGGTCGTGCGTAATGAATAGTGGGGCTGTTGCCGAAGCACAACTGGTTGAGGCGGAGGTAGCCAGAGAATAGTGCACCAGTGACGGAAGGAGAGGAGGAGAAGGTGGAGGATGGAGGGAGGGAGGGAGGAGAGGAATGGGGGGAGCAGGAAGACCAGAGAGGGAGGAAGGGAAGAGTGGTTGCGAAGCCAGTGAGCCTTAACCACCTTCTGTCAGTCTGTCTGCTCTCAGCGCTGTTTTCTCTCTCATAGGAATCTAATGGCTTTTCCACTGTCCTCTTTCCAAACCTCCAACGCCACCCTCTCCCCCTGCTCTCCTCGTTCTCTCCCTTCTCTATCGCTGAGCTATTTTTTTCCTTTCTTTACTCCTCTCCATCTCCTCTCACTTTTCCGTCTCTTCGCTAAAAAAATTCTCCCCCTTAAGTCTCTGCGCTGTCTTTCCCCTGCTACCTCCCCTCCCTTCCTCTCCCTTCCAGCTGCTGGCCAGGGGAACAGCTGACTAAATCTAAAGCTGGGGCCCCTGGCTCTGGCTCTGGCTCTGGCTCTGGCTCTGGCTCTGGCCCCAGCCCCGGCCTCAGCTCTGCCACTGCCTCCTCCTCCTATTCTCAGCCCCGCTCTCTCTCCCTCCCTCCCTCCCTCCTTCCTCTGGCCTACAGCCCTGGCTCCTCTCTCAGCAGCCCCAGCTCAGCCCTGGCCCTGCCTCTGAGCCTCGGCTCCAGCTCTGCCTGACTCTCAGCAGTTCCCTCCAACCCCCCCTCCCCATCCCACTTCGGAGCTGAAAAGCCTCAAAACCCC
>JARJLU010015170.1:0-14047 GCA_030272975.1 Sparidentex hasta
TATATTTTGTTAATAACATCATAATAAACATGTTTATTGTGCAACACATTACATTTTAACTCAGTAACGATTACGAGGGTTTGTGTGACCCAACTTATTTCAGCCTCGAGACTGAAAAAACATAAATCAGAAAGTGAATCAGATGAAAATGATTTGAACGCAGATGTTTTATTACATTCAGATATTTGGTTAGTTTCTCAGTTTTCAGCACACTGGAGCAGCTGTTACAGTTTCCTCTTGTTCATCAGGTCATCACCGTACAATCAAACATATAATCACGCATATAAAAACATGATTCTTTGCTTAGGAGCCATTGCACTAGCTAGCTTTCACTTAGTCTTCCTCCTTTCTGAACCTGATAGTGCGTGTTTGGGCCGCTCTGACAAAACAGGTGGAGGCCAACAGGAGGTCATTACAGAGAGTAACACAGACACCGAGACAAGGTTTTTTGCTAGGCAGGAATGTGATGAGGAGTCTGGACGACAGAGAGGAAGACAGACATACTGCGGCTCACCTCAGGCTTATTCATTCACAAAGATGCCAGCTTGTCTCTGCTGTGGCTCAGAAACTACCTCCAGAGGCAGATCAGAACCACAGCAAAACTGTCCTCCCCCTCCACATCCTAAACTTTCACACAGAGGACGATGTGGAGAATTGGTGCATGATTCCTGCGATGATGGAGCAGTTTGGATGAAGCAGTGCGGATGAAGCAGTTTGGATGGAGCAGTGAGGATGAAGCAGTTTGGATAGAGAGACAAGAGAAGTAAACCACAACAATGAATCTGGTTTAACATCAAAGTCAGCCCTCCAATCACAGCACAGCGAGCTGAGAGGATAGCATGAGGGCGCGGCAGGCTTCAGTCACATTACTGAGTGTGTTACAGGACACGGTGTGTTACACTTTTTTGTGTGTGGATATTTGTGTGTGTGGGTTTCCTGTTGTGAGCAGACAGGAATTCCCTCCTGGAGATAAAAGAAGAGGACTGGCCGAACAGGAAGACACTGGTGGAGCTTTGTCGTGTGATCAGTGAGACTGTTATTGGATGTAATTATACCAACGGAAACTCACACAGTGTGTTTTCAGGAGGTGGTTATGACAACACACAGCTGTGAATTTTTGATTGACAGAGGAGAAGACAGCAGGCATCACAAACACAGTGCATGATGGGAAGTTAGTGTAAAGCGTTCACAGTCAGTTCAGAAGCGTAACACAGGCTGCATTCAAGAGCATAAAAGACTCCATTTCTAAGCAAACGTGAGCTACTGGAGAGAGGCGCCGAGACGAGGAGCCGAGATGAGGAACTCAGGAACATGAATGAAGTCACATCAGACTGCTACAGAATAAAAACATGGTCCAGCAGTGTAAAAGAACTTCTATCTATGATAGGCTTTGTAGTGATGTTGAGAGAGACGGGGAAGGTCTCACTTCACATAATGTTACAATCTGCTCACATGGAGCCAATAAAAAGTGTTTGGTTAACTAAATAGAGCCCCTTTAAATTATGGCAGAGTGTAGGTCACCTGAACTGTGTACATCATAAGAAAATCAGTGGCACCATTAAAACTGAAGTAAGACGTCTGACTGGAAACTGTCATAACAGGATGCAGCTCGACCGACCAAAGCCATTTTTCTATCACATCTGCCAGACTGGCTTTACTCGGTTTGACTTGACACGGTAGGGATTTGTCAGGTTAGCAGTAACTGAACACAACTCACAAAACTGTTAAAAGTGTACACGCGAAACAAGAAAACACAGCAGATGTTTGAAAGAACAAACAGGATGAGCGAAACTTAAGAGATTGAGTTTAAAGCTACAAAAGTACTGAGTATTGATTTGAGGGGGAGACAGGGGCTCGTGAAGGGTTGGCCGCAGTCGTGACACGTCACTACAGCATGTTTGTAGGGAGGACGAACCCAGATTGGCCCTATTCCAGCACAGGTCCATTTCCAGTCGGCTCAGCTCTGCGCAGCAAAACTGATGGAAAAATAAATCAGCATGGCTCGGTTTGACTCAGCGTGGCCAAAAGTGATGCAGCATAGCAGATGTTGTGAGCGAGGCCTCATTCAGGCAGCGGCTGAACTTGAAGTTCACAACATGACTTCACACAACAACCAAATGACGACCTGGCACGCACGTCGCTCCAGCGCCGGCTCTGATCTGAATGAGGTCTCCAGCGAGAGCTGCACATGCTCAGTAGAGGTGATGATACTTTGGCTAAAGGTCCTGAGTGTTCAGAAATTAAAATTCAGACAGAAGATGAGGTGCATTGTGGGAAAGTCCAGTCCAGTCCAGTCAGGTCCAGTCCAGACTCTCAGACATTGGGTCTGATCTCAGCATAGTTCTTGACGACTCCAGAGAATCTGATGATGTGAATCTCAGGCTCTCTGGACTTGAAGTCCTGCCACAGGTACTCAGGTGACAACACCTTACTGGGTTTATTGATCCACATGTACCTTAACACACAGGAAGTACAGTCATCAGAACACACCAAGGATCATCTTCTTTTCAGGTGACTCCACCTACCTGTTCAGGTGACTCTCCTCCTGCCAGGCAGCCTCGATGTTCTCCTTTGCATCAGCCTCAAAGTTTTGGCGGCAGGTTTTGGCAAGCAGGTGTACTTCCTCTGTAAGGCCTCCAAACGCCCCCCCGCAGTAGTAGAAGTCGCCTTCATCTGGAGCCAGGTAGGCTCGGGACTTGGGCCTCCGCTCGTAGGGGAACCTGCTGCGGTCATCTTTGTAGTAACCTGCACACACAGGCAGAAACGGCCAAACCCTTATTTGAGGTCAGATCACACATGTCACCTTGACAGGTCGAGCCCTGAGATTATAGTCAGCTGACACTGAGTATCCATCCACCTCAGAATACAGTCCAAGGAAACAGAGTGCCCCAGGTGACAGCTAACAGTCAGAACAGTTTGTCACAACGTACGCCTTCACATGTTTATTAGAGCTGTTGCTGATCAGAGAGGAACAACTGATCAATAGAAATATGATCAGAAACTGGTTGACTCACACATTGGGGATTTTGAGGATTGGTCTCACTTCATACAGACCGTTTATTGGACTTCTTCTTGAGTTTGACAGATGTTAATTTCACAGTTTTGTGCTATTGTATAGACCAAATATATTTAGTTAACGTTGGTAATTCATCAATATTTGGAAATTCAAATACTTAGTTAATAGAGGGCTTCAGGGATGACACAAACTAATAGAAATTAGCATCACTGGTTCCTCTGTGGGATTATTGAACTGGATTCTAAATTATTACAGAAATAATCTGAAGGCTCTGATCTATCCAGGTTCTGTTGATCCAGATAATCTCCACAGATGAACTCCACTCTGTGATGTTTGAAGCCACATTAAACATGTAGTAGTAAGAAGCAAATGTTACAAACAGACGACATCACGGTCACATGACTGAAACGTCTCCACCACTAAGAGTCTTACTGCACAATTACTATCCAGGTTTTCTATAAACTGATCAGTGTACAAGTTGTAAAGTCAGAGTTAGAACAGTGTGGAACTAAAGTGGCCTGTAAAGACGGACTAGTGAGTAGATGAGTCTCCGTGTTCGCTGTGAGAATGTCCCAAGCTGTTGTGTTTTTATGCATTTTGAGAAGGAGCAGATAATTCCTGGAGCTGCTGACTGAAGTGCTGAGGTCACTTTGGGATGTTGATGGCTCCATTCAAACCATGGGAAAATCTGTAAGGTATTGACACCTGCAGGTGGCAGCAGACACCCTGAGTGTAGCTAGAGGCAGCCTGGATCAGGATGGTGGACTCTGCTGGAGGTCCAGCATCATTCACTGACCTGGATGTATGACTGCAACCAGTCCGCCCAGTGACTCGCTGCCCCAGCGACCGTGGAACTTGGAGTCCACGTCCAGACAGAAGATGTAGTCAGTGTGATGAAGCTCCTCCTCAATCAGCAGCTGGATGAGCTCCATCCGTCGAGCCGAGATCTCCTGCCAACGCTTTGAGCTGGGCACAGACCGCACTGTCAGCTGGATGGGGAGGAGGTGGAATAGGAGGGAGAGGAATAGGAAGAAGAGGAAGAAGGAGAACGAAGAGTAGGAGAGGCAGGAGGAGGAGGATGAAGAGGAAGAAAAGGAGGAGGAGGAAGAAGAAGGGCATGAGGAGGAGGAGGTTATTAAACATCCAGAACAACTGCTGCTCTTATAACCAAAAGATGGACGACAGTTCAGTGCTCCAGCCAGCGAATGAGTTATGAAATGATGCTTTTACTTCATCTGATTTAGCCTGAACTAACTTTGTTCAGTAATGATGATCACCTGTCTGCCAGCGGCCATCTTGACTTGGGGCACCTCCTTTGGCCGGTCGGTGAACACGTACACATGCACATTGAAACCAACAAAGAAGTGCTGCTCTGCCGTCTCCAGGAAGTTTTTCAGGAACATGATGTACCTGTCCAGAAGGTCACAGGGGTCACCTCCAGGTCAAAGATCATACTAGAAACACCGCATTTAGGGTGGGATGGAAGCTACAGTGTTGTGATGTCATACTTACTTTCCAACAGCGAACACGGTGACTGCCACACTTATGTTCTGAGGCTTGTAGATGCTGTCGAGTAGAACCGGGTTAAAGGTTCCCTCCCAGACCACAGGAGCCAACCAGGGCGTCACCGACACCACGTCGCTACGACTATGATTAGAGATACAGAGTGACATTATCAACATGTCGTCAACAACACCAACAAAAAGCCTCAATTAGTAATACTCACCCCTGCACGATACTTGGCTGTTTGTACTGCAGACTGAAACACAAACAGGGTCATCATCACCACATGAATTAACAAACAATTTGTTAACTTTGTGATGATGATGAATATACTCACTGGTCAGGAGCCACCAGGTGGAAGCTGTGACTCTCATGAACTTCAGCAAAACTGCAGGGCACACATGCACGCGCGCACACACACACACACATGCACACACACACACGTCATTTGTGTGTCTTAATCACTGTGTCTCTGACATGAGTAAATTCAGTTAGATTTTAGTGTGGCTACATTATAGTTTTCCGTAGCTGCCACCAGGTGTCACCAGGTGATCACATGTGAACCTGAACTTGTGTGCCTGATGGACTGAGGACAGGATGTGTTTGAACAGTCAGTCAGAATTCTTCTGTTTTCAGTTGTTCAAAGATTTAGGCCCCGTCCTCATGGGCGAAAACAATCTTTTTTTGTCTCTGTCTTCCTCTTCATCATTTTAAGAACATTTGCGTCCACACGGATGCACTGAAAACGACCGAAAACACTGTAGTTCATATTCCAGGCCTATAGGTGGTGCTTGACATTCACCAAAAACGGAGAAGAAGACGCGGAGCATGCGCATTAAGCTTGAGCACTGTAAGCAAACAGACAGTAGACGGAGAAACTGAACACAACAAGAAGAAGATGAAAATGGATAGTGCAAGGAAACCAGAATCAGTTGTGTGGACCGTTAATGAGGTCAAAGTGCTACTGAGACTCACACTCAACTACAAGGCGAGTAAGTTGCAAGAAAGGCTCAATATGTTCTGCGGCACGAACACGAGCATGTAGTCCGCTGTTGTTGTTGTTGTTGTTGTTATGAGACGTCACGGGGTTCAGGGGTCGGAGGCTAGAGGTCGAGGCGTGGGGCGATGGCGTCATCGTTTTGGAAAGTATGCGGATTCGTTGTCTGGGAGGGCTGCGTTTTCGGATTTTTCCACCCTGAGACCCGTTTTCAAAAAAGTGCGTTTTCAGCCAGTGTGTTTTCAGGATCCATATGGACGGTCGGCCAAAACGATGCAATACATGTGTGTTTTCGCAAAAGAGTTGTCGTCTTGACGGGGCCTTATTTTAACAGTTTGAATCAGGGGCGCTAGGAGTGCAAAACATCCAGCTTTAGCCCTGCAGGTAGAGACTTTTTTTAACGGGGGTCCAGGGATTTCTCCCCAGGGAAATTTTGAAAAATTGGGCTGTTAAAGATGCAATTTCAACAAGTTCTGCAATTTCAACAAGTTCTCTGGGACTGTTTTCATCATGAAGCAATTATATTTGATTTTTTTTTTTTTTTCTAAGGCACAGAGATCCTAGGCTATTCCTAAAACATCTGGGGCTATAGCCTCGAATACCCAGGTCTAACGACATGCCGGGTTTGAATGAAAAATGTGCCTGAATGTCAGAATGTCTCAGTTTGTTCTTTATGGCCTCCAGCTGCATGGACTTGACAAGTGAGTGTAAAACCTGCTCATTCATGTTATCCAGCATGATGTGACAGTGTCTACAGAGCTTCCAGTGACATCACAGAGCTTCAAATACCTGCATCCTGGACCCCTTTAGATCCTTAAACAAATCTGTTTAAGGATCTATGTCCAGCACTGCGACCTACAATGTTAAATATGGTTAATTTCTCACTCGTGACCGGTGTTGTCCCTGTTCTTAAGTCTGCCGTGGTTTTTAACAATAATAATAATCTTCGGGAACCTTTTCAGTCAGCTTTCAGAGCCTGTCATTCCACTGAAACTGTCCTTACTAAAGTGGTAAAAGACATTCTACTTACTTTAGACTCAAACTCTACCTCATTGCTTCTGTTCCTGGATCTCAACGCATTTCATACCATAGATCATGGCATTCAGACTGACTTGAAAGTCAACTTGGCATCTCTGACCTGGCTCTCACTTGGTGAAAGTTTTATTTGTCTGAAAGAACACAATGTGTCCTACAATAGTACTTACAATGGATTTCCCCAGGGCTTTGATCTGGGCCCTTTATTCTTCTCTTCATATGTTTCACCACTTGGCCAAATTATTCAGAGTTATGAAAACATTTCCACTGCTATACAGACGACACTCGGCTGTATGTTCCCATAAAATTAGAGACCTGCTTGTATGCATTGAAGAAATGGTTGCCAGAAAACATACTACTCATGAATTCAGATAAAACTGAAATGCTGTTCATCATACCTACTTGACAGAGACACCATGTTGATCAGGTGAACTCTTCGTAGTGGAAAATACTGCACACTCCTTACATTAAGGGCACTTAGCAGATTTTGTCAAAAGCAACTTACAGTAAGTACTTTTGTCACAAGAGAGAAACCACGACATCAGTGTGTGTGTGCATATACATATACACATATATATACATATACACACTATATAATATATATATATATATATATATATATATATATACACATATATATATATGTCATGAGGAACTAACTGAGGAGTTCTGCACCACTGAAAAGCTACAGCAGGAATGTGCTCGTGGCACGTCCTGTTGACTCGTTAATCTCCTCCACCCTTTGAACACACTGTAGGACAAAGAGCCTCCACGTTGGTTTGTGTTACTGACCTGAAATCAACCGTTATCTCCTCCTGCTTCATGGACATGAATCTGAAACACAAACACACACACACACACACACACACACACACACACACACAGACCCACACAATTTGAGAATTTGTGTTAGGGTGCGGTTTCCTCCTGTCAACAGCAACAGCAGCATTCAACAGCCACACTGCTAATATGCTTAATGATTAGAGAGTGTGTGTGTGTGTGTGTGTGTTACCTGTGGGACTGGTAGATGTAGCAGTACAGAACTCTGTGGATTCAAATAGAAACAATCAATCGGTGAGCATCATTCAGAGCAAGTGATCAGTGTGAAGACAGGTTGACAGGTTTTTCATTTCAGATGACATTAATAGACACAGCGAGATGAGACAAAGACGTAAAGGACGTAAACAGAGGGAGACTGGAATGTGGAGAAGTGTTAGTGTCTCATATGAAGGCCGTCAACTGAGCTGCACACGTCTTCCTCCAAACCCTGGTGGGACCACACGGCCCAGAGAGAGCACTGCACTCTTCTACATCAGTAGCCGACTGGTACCGCCATCGCTGAGCACAAACAAAGCTGCTCAGAGAAGTCACGACTCTTCTCTGTTCTTGAGCCTCAGAGGTGGAACGAACTCCCGACCAACATCAGGACAGCAGAGTCACTCTGTCTTCAGCAAAAGACTCGACCTGTATAGCATGACTCCCTCCCAACACCCTCCTAAAACTAAATAAATGTATGCACTTGAATGTTTGTATCATCAGCACTTCAACCACAGCACCTGACAACCAGCAGTTATGATCCTCAGATGAGAGCTTGACAATTGTTTCTATACTTCTTTTCACTCTATCGACAGCGATATTGTGGTTTCCTTCTTGTGATAAATGTCCTGACTGTAAGTCCCTTTTTGGACAAAAGCATCTGCTGAATATAAATGTAAATGTAAATGTATCTGCAGAGAGTTTCTGATTTTCTCTCTTTGTTGCTGCTCGGGACGCTTTACCAACCCAACATGTGTCTATTTGACGTCCTGGGAATGAGACTCAACAATCAACAACAATCTTCATGGTGCGTTCAGGAACAGCTGGGACAAATCCTACTGATTCTACCTTTAACTTTAATAGGCTTTGAATTCTATTAATATGATGTGAGCTTCAGTTAGCTTTGACCACAAATGTCCTTCAGAAGGAGACTTTTTACTCTGATACTCTGAGTCCATGTCAGAGCCTAAACTCTATTACATTACCGGAGGAAACAAGCTGGATCAGTACTACTTCTACACCAGTACCTGAACGTCTCCTGAAGGACACACTGAGGACTGTATACTCTTCTGGTCATTTCATTGACTAAAAGTTTGTGAAGCGTTAATGGTAAAAATAATTCAAACAGGACAACTTTTATCATATTACATATGAGAGAAGAAAAAAAACCTGGTTGTTTATAATTATTAAGTTCTCATTAAATGTATTTTTCACTACAGTGATAATCATTTCAATAAGATTTATTGTTAAACTGTAAAATGTTTCATCACCATCATAGACACACTGAGTGTGTTTGTAGTTTTTAGAGTATTAGTACACAGACTCACCCCAGCAGCAACAATGACAGCAGGAACGCCGCCACAGTTTTACTGTTGAACAGGAACATCTCCTTCCTGAGCCTTAATGGTCCTTGTTCTGGTCAGGGTCCAGTTTGTGGCGGTAGGACAGACTGTGACACACACGCGTGCGCGTGCGCATACACACACACACACACACACACACACGCGTTGTCAAGGAGAGTGGTGTGTTTCAGGATGCAGAGTGAGCAGCAGAATGTACCGAGAGAGAGAGAGAGAGACAGAGAGACAGAGAGAGACAGAGACAGAGAGACAGAGAGAGAGGGAGAGAGAGGAGGGGGGTCAACTAACACTGCTCCTGTCCAGTACGGTAGCCTGCAGGGTCAAACATGAGGGTGTTTACCGGATGAAATCACACAGGTGATCCTCACTTGAGCTCAACCTGCTGAATCATCATCTGTTCTGTTCATGTCATCACCACTGTAAATACAAAACGGCTGCTGATCAGATCGATCCATGCATCAGTACCTGTGTGACGTCAGAGGTCGAAACATCTAATACATAATCAATCCCTCAAAGTGAGATAGTCGACATGACAACACCTTCCGGACATGTCCCCTCTGCAGCTCTCTGTACCAAACTCCATAGAGAAACCGGAGGATTTAAGGATCGAGGCGTGCGCAGCCTCCAGTGGATCTAAAATCTGCTGCTTCACAAAACCTCCAGCTCACCTCCACCTGACGACACAGTCCAGCTTCGTGACGTCACACTGCCAAACACTCATCAATTACTTATTGCTGATCCCTTAGATGACTTCTTACCTGCTGATTGGGGTTATTTCCGCGTTACGCGCGAGCCCCAGTCCTACACTGCCTGTCAGTCAACTCGCCGACCACCGCGAGGCAACCGGAAATAGGCCAGACCCGTTACCGAAGGAGAGACACGACGACAGACGGACAACAGATCAAACATAAGAAACTAACCGGGTTTACGTGCGACTCTCCCCAAGCGCGCGCTCACTCGGCTCTATCAACCAGGAAGTGTTTCCGGACGCTCGTGCTGTTTTACCGTCAAATCCACAAACCACCTGTCTGTCTGTCTGTGTCTGTCTCTGTGAGTGTGTGTGCTCTATTCAGGCGCCTGTCTGACTCCGCCCCTGCCCCTCACCTCCACAGGTACTGCTACTCAGGTGAGACGAGTCCCTCAGTAATAGATTACAATCCGGAGTCAAACACTCAACGAGGAGGAGGCGCGAGCCTTAAGAGGGTGAAGAAATCTCCGCTGATGTCACTTCCTGCTATACATGAAACAAACCATCCATCACTGAGACAAACAGACTCCATGTTTCTACTCAGAGACAGAAAGAAGTTCATGTAGAACATTTGCTGAATTAACAAGAAGGTCCAAATAATGCAGAATGAGTCAGAGACAGAGTTTCACAGAGTTTATAAAGTGTCTCCAACTCAACAACTCACTAAACTGACACATTTGTTAAGGGAGTCTGGGGACAAAGAAGTCGCCTATATTGTTCCTGTTTAGTGTCTTTGTAACATGTGACATGTTCAGATCAATAACATGTTTCTTCTTTCATAAATGGAGTGTAAATGGTGAAATCAGTGTAAACAGTGTGTTCAAACAGCTGATCAATGTTGGCAGGTAAGACTTTAGCACTTTAGACACAGAAGCAGACAGGCTGGTACAGACATGCTGCCACAAACTGACACTTTTTACAAGGAGACAAACAACTTCAGCTGAAAGATTTAATGCTGAATTTACAACAAGGACACAATGAGTTAGAATCTGTCAGAGACAGACTTTGGTTATAATGATAGATTGATATGAAGATGATAATCATCATTAATAATCAGTGTGTTTACTGATCTGCTCACATCACCAGCGGCAGTTCCCTTAACGATCAGAAAGTGAAAACATCTGGAGAACAGGAAACAGATGAGAAGCTGCCTTCAGAATCAAAGCATCACATAATTGACGGTCATTGCGATCTGTGATCACACGCAAACACACACACACACACACACACACACACACACACACACACACACACACACAGTCACCATAAAAACGCTGATCTCTGCTGTTCTGTCGGTGAAGAGTAGAAGTGTGGGCTTTTATTTTGTAGAGCTGTGTGTGACCTGTGAGGCAGCTGCTTTGGAAAATGAAAGTGAAGGGACTTCACACACATAGAGAATGAATTCTGTCAGAGGTAATTTTGAAGGCTCATTCTGCAGTTTTTACACTAAAGGTCTTTCAACACAAAAAAGAAAACTTGATTGAAAACAGTGATAAAAATAAACGTCTTCCCAGGGTCATAATCATGACATAAAACATCTAAATAGAAAATCTCCATCATGTTCTAGTGTGGACTGGAGTTCAGTGTGGAAAGTGAGAGTGGAAACACTGCAGGACTTTTCGCTGATCTGTTTTCTGTTTCCTGTCTGGAATAAAAAGAGCTGAACACAGATCAGCAGCATGTTGGAGACACTGACCCACAGCAGAGCACCACCACTATCATCATCATCATCATCATCATCATCATGTTCAGCTGGACCAGCCTGCTCTTCGTACTCTGCAGCAGCCTGACACCTGTCCTCTGCTGTGATTGGCTCACACAGTACGCTCACCTGAGCAATACCTCTCTGAATCACATCCGTCGCATGGTGAGTCCACACACACTCACACCAGATCCTGGAAGAGACTCCAGGAGTCCTTGAAGGTGTTTGAGGGGTAGTTAAAGAGGTTCAGAGGGTTTTGAAAGAGCTCATTGAATATGTGCTAAAAAATCTGTGAGGTCCTTGAGGAGCTCCAAATGTTTCTTCAGGAGGTGACAGACTAAACTACATGTGTTAGTGAATAATAAGTATATACACATAAATATAAATTGTAAATGTTGACATATGTGGACAGATATTAAAGTAAACATGTTTGTCGATGTATAACAAGAATGAAACATGTATTTATTTAAATAAATTAATGTATATGTGAGAACAACTGATGTTCATGAAGTGAGATGAGCAGGTCAAAGAAAGTTTCAGAGTAAAAGTTAATGTAACAGGATGAATGATTGAAGACGATAACACAGTGCTGCTCATGTATCTGTTAAAAACTGCCAAGGGGCCCTTTAAAGCTGCTGCTGGCTCATTAGTGACATCTAGTGGATTTTTAACAAAGTACAACAGCAGCAAACGTCTGTCTCCTCTGAGACAAGGGCTGATAAGAAAATGGTTAGACAAGCGAGAAAATGTAAATATAAGAAAAACTCTATGATATCAGTGCATATTAAATATATTTATGTCACTGTAAAATAAACTATATATGTTTACACGTATAGACAAATTCATTCAGGAAACATTTGCACACAAAATTGTTTTTATTCAGAATTTTGTCAGATTTGTTAACGTAATGTATTTTCAGAAATGTTTGTAGGTAAGAAAAATAATTGCGAGAGGTCGGTATTGATCAAAACATTCAGTAAATGTTTTTCTATTCAGTTTCACAAACTTAAGATAGTTGTTTTTTTTACCAATAATCTTTGATAAATTAAGCCCAGACCCTCACTCATATAGATCAGTGGAACAACTTCAGTTTCCAGCAGTCTGTCGTGAAATGAAGTGTCGCTGTTGTTGTTTCAGGGTGGTCAGCTGACTTATCAGCAGAGTCCAGTTCCTTTTCCAGACAAACTCTACAGACGGATATGGATGGATAAGGTAACTAATCAATCAATCAATCAATGAATTACTGAGTCGTTCAGTCAGTCAATTGATCTGAAACTTTAGCACTTTCACATCAGCTGTATTCAGTGTTTGGTTGTCTCCAGCTTCACTTGAACTCCTTTCAGTGAAGTGTTTAGCTGCAGACTGTCAGCAGTGAACTCCCTGGCTTCAGGTCCTTTATTATTCTTCATACGTTCACACTGACACACTTCAGGACACATTTACATGCAAATATATTAACTAATGACATCAGCTCCATCAGCCAATCAGAAAGCTAGAATTCACTCCTCTCTCTCTCTCTCGCTCTCTCCAGGTGGAGTCTCAGTTGGTTTTCATCAGAGACAGTCTGGAGCTGATTTCTGATCTGTATCAGCATGACAACCTGTCCTCTGATACTTGGGATACTATCGAGACTGAACACTTCCTGACTGTCATCCACCGCCAGATAGACGGACTCAACACATGTGTGAGTAGACAGATGGATGCTTCAACTCCTTTCACGACTTCACGAGTCCTTTAACTTCAAGAGACAGTTCATCTGTATTCATCTTCTCTGCTCACACTTCAACTGTATTTATCTTCTCTCTGCTCACATTTCAACTTTATTCATCCTCTCTCTGCTCGCACTTCAACTGTATTCATCTTCTTTCAGCACCAACAGATCAGCTGAAACTCTTTGATTGAGTGAAGCGTCAGTCTCATTTAGATTGTCAGATGTATTTAGACTTTGAGTGTCACTTCAAGTCCTTTGACCACTTCAGCTGATGTGTTTCAGTCAACTGTTTTCTTGCAGTTGTCAGACTTGTCACATCAACTCCTATCAGGACTTCGACTGACGCTTCAGCTCTTTTATGAATAATGTTTCAGCTACTTTCAGCACACTTAAACTGATACTGAAACTGAACTCCTTTGCGTTAACAGTTGAAGTGACATGCAGCCTCATATATTTCATCCAACACCTGATTTCATCAGTTCCATTCACACGTCAACTCCTTTAACTGCTCACACTTCAGTTCCTCTTATCAGTTTGACTTCAACAAACACTGAAACTGTCTGTGTTTCTGTTTCAGCTTCCACCTCAACTCCTCTGAGTGTTTCTGCTTCGTTTCCTTCAATATGTTGAAGCAGACCCAGAAAACAATGTGCCCTGTGTTTCTGTCTGCAGGTATCGACTAACAGCTCAGCAGACAGCAGGCTGAGGAAATACTACAGGAGGCTGGAGACGTGTACTGTGTACCGCACTGTGAGTACAAGTACTGCTGTAGTACTCGCTGTGACACTGTGTTGACTGACTGGAGGTAGCAGCACTGGCTGTAGTTGTGTGTTTACAGGGGGGCAGTACTGACTGTAGTTGTGTGTTTACAGGGTGGCAGTACTGCGTCCTGGGAGCTGATCCGGAAGGAAACTAAACTGCACCTGGAGCGGTTGCACA
>JARJLU010015172.1:0-32670 GCA_030272975.1 Sparidentex hasta
CGCGTCCCCTGTCCCCTGAATACTCTTGTCACTTTACATTTTTAATATCACTTTATATTTTCATACAGTTGTACAAAACATTTTTTATTTTATTCCATATTTTTATTTCTACTGTTTCTTTGATATTGCATGTATGTTCAATGTTTGTCACTGCTATTGGATGCTTGAATTTCCTCCGGGATCAATAAAGTATCTATCTATCTATCTATCTATCTATCTATCTATCTATCTATCTATCTATCTATCTATCTATCTATCTATCTATGTAACATCACAACTATCACAAATATTAATGTTATTAGTAGGGCTTGTTAGAAAAAAAAGAAAAGAAAAGAAAAAAAATGTCTCAAGGTGAATTGCAACCATAATGAGGTACTTCTTTTTAAGTGCATTGCACATTTTTTCTGTTAAAAACTATTAGTCTACCTTGAAAAATATTGGTTTTATACAAGTCAAAGAAGGCATACTTTTTCAGTGCATGACAAAAGTGATCATCCCTGAGCCCATATATCAGAGGACTCAGACATTTTGGAGTAAGATAAAACAGTACATAGTTAAAGAACCTTACATTAATAAATAAATGTAAATTAATCTCAAATACATAATTCTCTATAAATGGGGTCCATAGCTGGATGAGACAGAGCAGCAGCTGGAAACCATGAAGAATTACTGTTCTGAGACCTTTCTGTGTTGACTTTTTATTGTCTCCGGATGCCGTTTTGGCCACTTTCATTATTTTAACATAACAGAATACAATGGTGATAACCATAATCAAGAAGTAAATCTGTTGTACAGTTGACCTGATATGACCCTGCCATCTGTGCAAGGTGTACATCTGTGGAGAGCAAATCCTGTGTTGTTTGTACAAGCTAAAAGAGGCTGATGCAAAGAAAGAGGAAAAAACAGCAATGCAGGAAATAGAGCTGAGGCCATGAATGATGAGAATGCAATGAACATGGATGTGTTGGGAGCACAGCTCTGCATGGCGCAGAGGCATGCAAATGGCAATATATCGCTCCAAGGTCATTGCTGTCAGAGTAACTGGTGTGACCATCGAATACAGAATCAGCACTGTAGAAATAATTATGCATAACCAAACTTGTATAGTAAAATTAAAATAGGCTAAGAGGTAGAGAGTATTAGATATGAGTAATATCAAGCTATCAGACTGTAGTGTAACAGCAAATAAGATGTAGCGTGTAATTGTGTAGAAAGACTTATTTTTGAAAAAGGTTATGATGAGCAAAAAGTTGATGCTAAGAAACATCGTGACCAGGAGCTGCACAGAAATCACCCGATCATTAATCTGTCTCATCTCACCACCAACCCATGAGCTGTTGTCCTCCATCACTTTTCTAGGCACATACACAAGTTGCTTAGTTACTGCCAACTGTTAAATTATCATCTGTCAAAAGACAAAGTGATTCTCATCACAAAAACACCTAATGTCTTCTGCAATGGTACGGCGTTGTGGCTCTCATTTCCAAAGACAGAAGTCTGTTTCAGCCTTTGCTCTGAGCGAAGGCTCTGCATGAAGACTTTATAGGAGTGACTCCACTACTAGGAGAGTGACAGCTAATTAAAGTTTGTTAATCACAGTGTCGTCATTGACACATGCTGCTTGTCCTCTCACTGGCTATCTGTAGACCTATCTGGGTTGTAAGCAACGGTGGCAAGGAGGAGGTGAAAGAAAAGAAAAAGAGGATACAGCTTAAAATATTAAGAGCTGGGAGTGTCACCTAGGGAATTATTCTCTAACACAAGGTACACCGGTTCGTAGGTACTTGGAGGGCGAGAGAAGTGGTTCAAAATTTATAATACACTTTATTTTCATATGTTCATAAAAATCACTAATAAAACTCCTTCACACAAAAGAAAGGCAAACCTAATCAGGGCTGAGGCCGAAGTGGATGCACGAAGGCTAGTGCAGGGGAAGGACCAAATTCCACCAAATTAAAGACACAAACTTAAGTCACCGGGCACACGTGGCAGACACTCTCTCAATGAAGAAAAACCCACTCCCAGGGAAACAGCAAGACAAGACAGGAGGATGCCATCACCAGGTCACCAGCACTACTACCACTGGCAAACAGCAACTGAAAAGGGAGGAAATAAGAAATTAGTGGGGTTGCAGGTGACAATGAGAGCACAGAGGACGAACCGGCGGGCGGACTACTGTTTTTGTATCGGCTCACCCCAATGCGTAGCGGAAATGAGGGACGGAAACCATAGCAACCGAATGTTAACTAAAGGGCCCAAGTCTTTATGGGGCCCTAAGCAGAATTTGATTTGGTGCCCTCTGCTTCCAGCTAAATGCACCACCATCCTCAGCACCATTAATATTAACTATATATTGTCCATGCTACATCGTTTTCTACATTGTACATCTCACACAACCATAATCTTGGCCCACTGGTGAGCTGGAAAATAACAAAATAAATCAGTAGTCAATGCATTCACTGTCAACAAATTAATTGTTTAATATGAAATGTGCAAAGATACAAAAGAGACATCTACAAATACATTGTTTCTAACAAAAAATTAAATGTGGAGTATGTAAAATGTGTATAAAATGAAAATGAAAAAAGATAATGCAACAATATGAAATAAATTCAATAGAAACGTAAATAATGACTTAAAATGAACTGGGAGATATGGAAACCATGCAGAAATGATCAAAGTGTTTATCTGTTATTCTTTTAAAATTAAATTTGAAAAGGAGTCTTTGTAACAGACAAACTTTTAACAGATTCAGGACCAAAGGCCTTGTGTCATATTGTTTCAGATCTGTTGGTAACAAATGAAAGTAAAATATAGATTAAGATACCATACGTTCATTGTTCACTTCAATGAAGTTGCTCAGTCTCTCAGTCTCATGTTACTAAATGTAATATCTTTACTTCAATATTTTGGGTATCAAACGTTCACAGTATTTTCTGTCTCTGGGAGAGAAACTTCAGATGATCAATACCAATCTCATATCTTTGTATTACACATATAATAATACAATATGCAGTTGGAATGCAATCTTAAGAGAAAAAAACCTAAAAAATCTGGAGATTTACTTTATTTGAAAAGTTTACAAGTGTTATCAATCTGTAGATTAACAAAGATTTAAAAATCAACTCTGTAATTTTGTGATAAAAGACACCAAGGCATTCTGCTTCAATCTGTTGTGCTTATAGACAGTCAGTATTGTATTTGAATAAATTAGGAACAGTCCGAGTACTTTTTTTTTTTTTAGTGGAAGTTCAGGCAAATCTCATTATTATTCTGTAAAAACTTCACAGTTTGTTTTTATTGCAGTGTCAGGATTTAGGTGAAAGAATGATAACAGTTATCTTGGCTTGCAAAATTTAAGTGCATAGAAATTTAAAAAGATGTCATGTTAAAGTGAATTGCAACCATAGTGAGTCACTTTTTTCAAGTGCACTGTGCGCTTTTTCTCTTAAAAACTACTAGTCTACCTTGAAAAATAGATTTTTTTATATAAGTCAAAGAAGGCATAGTTTTTCAGTGCATGAAAAAATATATCATCCCTGAGCCCATATATCAGAGGACTCAGACATTTTGGAGTAAGATAAAACAATACATAGTTAAAGAACCTAACATCAAAAAATACATTAATCTGGTATACATAGATCTCTATGAAAGGGGTCCATAGCTGAATGAGACAGAGCAGCAGCTGGAAACCATGAAGAATCACTGTTCTGAGACCTTTCCGTGATGACTTTTTATTGTCTCCGGATGCCGTTTTGGCCACTTTCATTATTTTAACATAACAGAATACAATGATGATAACCATAATCAAGAAGTAAATCTGTTGTACAGTTGACCTGATATGACCCTGCCATCTGTGTGAAATGTACATCTGCAGAGTGCATATCTTGTGTTGTTTGTACAAGCTCAGAGAGGCTGATGCAAAGAAAGAGGAAAAAACAGCAATGCAGGGTAAAGAGCTGAGGCCATGAATGATAAGGATGGAATGCACATGGATGTGTTGGGAGCACAGCTCTGCATGGCGCAGAGGCATGCAAATGGCAACATATCGCTCCAAGGTCATTGCTGTCAGAGTAACTGGTGTGACCATTAAATACAGAAGCAGCACCATAGAAATACTGATACATAACCAAACTTGTATGGTAAAATTAAAATAGGCCAAGAGGAACAGAATATTTGATATGAGTAATATCAAGCTATCAGACAGTAGTGTAATAGCAAATAAGATGTAGCGTGCAATTGTGTAGAAGGACTTCTTCTTGAAAAAGGTTAGGATGAGTAAAAAGTTGATGCCAAGAAACATTGTGACCAGGAGCTGCACAGAAATCACCCTGTCATTAATCTGTCTCACCTCACCACCAACCCATGAGCTGTTGTTCTCCATCACTTTTCTAGGCACATACACAAGTTGTTTAGTTACTGCCAACTGTTAAATTATCATCCGTCAAAAACGGAAGTGAACCTCATCAAAAAAACACCTACAGTCTCCTGCAATGGCACAGTGTTGTGCCACTCTTTAAGAAGACAGATGTCTGTGTCAGCTTTTGTTCTGAGCAAAGGCTTTGTATGAAGACTTTATAGGAATGGCTCCACTGCAAGGAGAGTGACAGCTAATTAAATTTTGCACATCACAGCGTCGTCATTGACACTTTATGCTTGTTCTCTCTAAAGCGATCTGTAGACATATCTGGGTTGTAAGCCACCATTAGTGTCGTGGCCCACTAACCTGACTTGTAAGCCACAGTGCAACACTACACCACTGTGTCATATTGTTTTGGATCTTACATAGCTGCAAAATACATTCATGACCTCATCGCCCCGCATCCTGCTAACAATTATGTTCACAAAAGAAAAATCAGTTAGTGCCAGTATCAACAAGAAAATAAAGTTTCTTGTGGCCTCTTTAACAAGACTGTCAAAACGTTTAAAAATGCTTACCTTGTTTATTTATTAGTTCATGATTTCCTTACCTGCCGCCATTTTCTGGTGGAGGCCTAGTTAGGTTACATCTGCACAATAGATAAGAGGGAATGAAGTTGTCTGACTCTGTTGCCACTTTCATCATCTACTCAAGGAAAAAACAATGTGTTTTATTCTTTTCACGCACTTGCCCAATTATCAGTCCATTGCCAGATTTGCTAGATTGACATTGCATTTTACTTGCCCTAGGCAATTGCTCAATATTTATATTTGGCGTCCACGGTTCTAATTTGCCAGTACAGGAAGATAGTTTGGCATTGACTTTGAGTCGTTTAGTCAAATGACCTAGAAGCCATTGAAAATAAATGCAGATTTTACTACTGCACTACACACCTATTATAAAATGTTAGACAACAAGAGTTTGTGCTCATTCCACTGGGACCTCCCATTGGGGGTTCTGATGTATTTTTTGTGTATGTGTCACTGTGGGACTACTTAACTTTGTACATCTGGCACACTAAATGATACAGGCACACATCCAAATTGTGCAGCACATAAATGTTTATATTGGAAACAAGTTTTTAAACATGGTTTTAAAATATTATTACAATCAAACAACTTTGAGCCAAAACAAGAAACGTACCACAAGATTGACATTTTGCTTTGTTGTTGATATGAAGGTGTGCCGAAAACAAGCAACATAATCATAAACGAAGGTTGGTGATTATATTGCCAACTTGCCCAACAAAAGATCTACTCAATCATTTCAATGACATTTCTCTGTAAAATGACACTCTAATTAAGGTGAGAAACATGTAAAACCCTTTATTTTGAAAGCATGAAATCATTACTTTAAATATCCAAAGGTTTTTTATACAAGCCACAGAGAGCGTAGTATTTCAGTGCATTAAAGAACATTTCGTCCCTAAGGCCATAAATGAGAGGACTCAGACATCTCGGAGCAAGAATAAAAATAATGTAGTTAAAATACCTGACATTGATATATAACAGAAAATTAGTCTGAAGTAGAGCAGCTTCTATGAATGGACACCACAGCTGGATGAGACAGAGCAGCAGCTGGAAACCATGAAGAATTACTGTCCTGAGACCTTTCCATGTTGACTTTTTATCCTCTCCAGATGCAGCTTTGGCCACCTTAATTATTTGAACATAACAGAATATAATAATGCTCACCATAACTAAGAAGTAGAACTGACTGATAGCTGATCGAAGATGACCCTGCCACTTTTGAAAGATGAATATTTCCACAGAGCATACATTTTTCTGAATGTAGAATCCATGAGTTGCAGATTTAAAGAAAATGGACAGAACAATAATGCAAGGTAAACAACTAATGCTGTGAATGAAGAGGATACAGTGCATACAGCTGCGTATGGAGCACAGCACAGAGTGTTGCAGGGGCAGGCAAATGGCCACATAGCGCTCCAGGGTCATTGCTGTCAGAGTGACTGGTGTTAAATAAGTGTACAGTGACAAAATCACATATATAATGAGACAAACCCACAGTCGTATGGTAAAACGAAAATAGCTTAAAATAAGCAAGATATCAGTCACGAGTAGATACACACAATCAGACAGTAGTGTTATAGAAAACAAGATGTAGCGCATGGTTGTGTAGAAGTAACCCTTCATAAAAAATGTCACGATTAGCAAAGAATTGATGCAAAGAAAGACAAACACCAGAACCTGAACAAAAAGGACCCGACCACTGATGCTCCTCAGAGAGGATTCACCACCATTCACTGAGTTATTGGCGGCCATATATCCTGAAATTTCGAGGGCTTAGACACTTCCACAGCTCTTTCAACCAAAAGACAGTTTCAAAATTCAAGAATTCATATATCTGTCAGTATTATCTAAAATATTTGTAGAAGCAAGATGCCCAGATTTTCTATGGCCCATCAAAGGATGTGATTGGTGGATGTCTAGATGATCAACACAAACATGACACACACCAGTATAATATCACATACATTGCACTTAAAAAAACACATCAAAATGTCATCTTTGCATCAACATGGACTTGTAGCACAGAGTCCCACAGATAAACATCTTCTGCTGAGCTCTGTGTGGCCCTCTGAGAGAGGTCTGTGTATGAGAACTTTATAGGACTAACTACAGATGAGACTAACCACAGTGCTGTCATCATCAACTGTTGCTACCAACACAGCTCAATGATCATACCAAACATAGTTACTCACATTGTGTTTCAGAGATGTTTTCCAACAAATATTTAAACTTCTCATATCACACACCTTATGTGAGGTTACATGAGGTTGGAGGTTTAATTATGAATATCTTTTCTGTTGGATGACTAAAGTAATCATGTTGATAGATGTTCCGAACTGCCACATAGGAAGTTTGGGTGTAAATCAAGCTGTAGCAGTCAACAGCCTCTCCTCAAATTATTTGTAGTGTTGCATTAATTTGTACACATAAACAGTGATGGGATTTATTGGATTATGGCCTGCCCAAGCAATCAGTAAACTAAGCAGTTGCTTGGGTTGGTAGGTTGATGGGATGGATTCATCCTATGCGGGGTCAAGGTGAGGTCTGAACAACTGAGTCTTAAGTCTTTTGCAGAAGATGGAGAGTGATTCCGCTGTCCTGACATTGGTCGGGAGTTTGTTCCACCACTGAGGTACCAAAACAGTTGCTTTGGTTGACAGGTTGATAAATATAATTGGTTTCTTTGTGTGATATGTTTTATCAGTGGTAATCATACAAAAGAAAAGCATACTTTGTGATTATTCTGTGTGACAAGTCGATACTACTGGTTAAATCATTTCCGCACAAGTTACATTCCACCCAATTAATTTTACACCAATCAGGAATAATATTATGACCACTGACAGGTGAATTGAATCTTTTCATCGTGGCACCTGTTAGATGGTGGGATATATTAGGCAGCAAAGGAACATGTTGTACTCAAATTTGATGTGTTTGAAGCAGCAAGTTGTTGAGAAGCGGCAAAGTGTTAAATCATCATCCATCGAAAGAATATGTGATTCTCATGACAAAAACACTGTTGCCCTGCAATGGCACAGTGCTGTGGTACTCCTTAAGAAGACAGATGTCTGTTTCTGCATGGAGACTTCATAGGAGTGACCCCGCTGTAAGGAGAGTAACAGTTAATAAAAGTTTGCTCATCACAGTGTTGTCATTGACACTTTCTGCTCCTCCTCTCAGTGGTTATCTGTAGACATATCTGGGTTGTCAGCCACCATTACTGTCGTGGCCCCTGACTGACCCTTATCCTAACCTGACTTGTAAGCCACAGTGCAACACTGCGGTATATTTATTTATACATTATATGATTTATTGGTTTCCTTTCAAAATGTTGTAAAGTGTCTTTGTGGCTCATGAAGAGCACTATATAAATAACGTGTTATTATTATTATTATTATTATTATTATTATTATTATTGTTATTATTATTATTATTATTATTATTATTATTATTGTTGTTGTTGTTGTTGTTGTTGTTGTTGTTGTTATTATTATTATTATTATTATCATTATTATTATTATTATTAGTAGTAGTAGTAGTAGTAGTAGTAGTAGTAGTAGTAGTAGTATTACCATTATGATAAGAACTATTGTTTTAAAAAGTTCCTTCTCTAAGCTGTTTTGCAGGTGAAGTTGAAGAAAAATGAATAAACTGATGAAAACAAGAACACCTCATTTGTTTTTCAGCATGATGTCTTTACCTGATGCCATTTTCTCATGGTGTCCTGGTCGGGTTGAATGTGCACAGGTAAGAGGGAATCAAGATGGCAGACTCTGCTTTGCCAACAATGTGTATACATTATTTGTGTAGAGTGAAAAATGTGGGACCTTAATCAAGATTAAGAGAAATCTTCTAGAATTTGTTCTCACTCCTTGCCACTGTAGTGATGATGTCACCCATTTTTCAGCAATATACACCCTGATATAAAACAATAAGGCCCCAAAGAGGAGCGGGTTTGAGCTCCCATTACAGGCTTTGATGTATTTTTTGTGTATGTGTCACTGCGGGACTGCTTAACTTTGAACATCAGGCACACTAAATGATACAGGCACACACACAAATTCTGCAGCACATGAACTTTAATGTTCGAGTGTTTGTGAACTGTTTTAAAATATTGCTACAATCAGATAACTTTGAGACAAAAACAAACACACCACATGATCGGTATTTTGGTCTGTTGCTGATATGAAAGCATGAAGGTCAGATTAATTTTGCATGTACAGGGAATCAGATTGGTTATTTATCAGTGCAATATAATCACAAACATCCTCATGAGGAGCAAATGCCCCCAAAAGATCTATTGAATCATTTCAATGACATTTCTCTGTAAAATGACAATATAATTTAAGTGAGAAACATGTAAAACCTTTTATTTTAATAGCATAGAAAGATTACGTTAAAAATCCAAAGGTTTTTTATACAAGCCACAGAGAGCGTAGTATTTCAGTGCATTAAAGAACATTTCATCCCTAAGGCCATAAATGAGAGGACTCAGACATCTTGGAGCAAGAATAAAAGTAATGTAGTTAAAATACCTGACATTGATATATAACAGAAAATTAGTCTGAAGTAGAGCAGCTTCTATGAATGGACACCACAGCTGGATGAGACAGAGCAGCAGCTGGAAACCATGAAGAATTACTGTTCTGAGACCTTTCCATGTTGACTTTTTATTCTCTCCAGATGCCATTTTGGCCACTTTTATAATTTGAACATAACAAAATATAATAATGCTCACCATAACTAAGAAGTAGAACTGACTGATAGCTGATCGAAGATGACCCTGCCACTTGTGAAAAATGAATATTTCCACAGAGCATACATTTTTCTGAATGTAGAAGCCATGAGTTGCAGATGTAAAGAAAATGGACAGAACAGCAATGCAGGGTAAATAACTAATGCCGTGAATGATGAGGATACAGTGCATACAGCTGCGTACGGAGCACAGCACAGAGTGTCGCAGGGGCAGGCAAATGGCCACATAGCGCTCCAGGGTCATTGCTGTCAGAGTGACTGGTGTTAAATAAGTGTACAGTGACAAAATCATATATATAACAAGACAAACCCACATTTGTATGGTAATACGAAAATAGCTTAAAATGAGCAGGATATCAGTCACGAGTAGATACAGACAATCAGACAGTAGTGTCATAGCAAACAAGATGTAGCGCATGGTTGTGTAGAAGTAATCCTTCATAAAAAATGTCATGATTAGCAAAGAATTGATGCAAAGAAAGAGGAACACCAGAACCTGAACAAAAATGGCCTGACCACTGATGTTCTTCAGAGAGGATTCAGCGCTATTCACTGAGTTATTGGCCGCCATATATCCTAAAATATCAAAGGTTTAGACACTTCCACAGCTCTTTCAGCCAAAAAACAGTTTCAAAATTCAAGAATTCATGTATCTGTCAGTATGATCTAAAATATTTGTAGAGGCCCAGATTTTCTATGGCACAACACAAGAAATGATTAGTGGACGTTTAGATGATCAACACAAACATTACACACATCAGTATAATATCACAGACACTGGACTTAAAAAAACACATCAAAATGTCAAATAGCATCTTTGCATCAACATGAACCCAACTATTGATGCTCCTCAGAGAGTATTCAGTGCCATTCAGTGAGTTATTGGCTTCCATATATGCTGAAATATTAAGGGTTTAGACACTTCCATGGCTCTTTCAACAGTTTCAAAATTCAATAATTCATATAACTGTCAGTATTATCTAAACTATTTGTATAATTAATGTGCCCAGATTTTCTGTGGCACAACACAGAAATGATTCAACTTCAACAACCTTGTGCACATAAAATAGATTTATCAGAAACACATCAAAAGATCAAATGGCATACAACCATCAGCTTAACAAAACATCCCTGCATCAACATGGAATTATGGCACAGAGTCCCATAGATAAACATCTTCTGCTGAGCTCTGTGTGGCCCTCTGTGAGAGGGCTGTGTATGAGGACTTTATAGGACTAACTACTGATGAGACTAACCACAGTGTTGTCATCATCAACTGCTGCTACCAGTGATGACCTCAGTGATCATACTAAATATATTTACTCAGTTTGTGTTTCAGAGATGTTTTCCAACAAATATTAAAACTTCTTAATCACACACCTTATGTATACATGAGGTTGGAGGTTTAATTATGAATGTTTTCTGTTGTATGACTAAAGTAAACGTGTTGATAGATGTTCCAAACTGCCACACGGGAAGTTTGGGTGTAAATCAAGCTGTAGCACTCAACAGCCTCTCCTCGAAGTATTTGTAGCATTGCATTAATTTGTACACATAAACAGTGATGGGATTTATTGGGTTATGGCCTGCCCAAGCAATCACTGAACTAAGCAGTTGCTTGGGTTGACAGGTTGATGGGATGGATTCATGCTATGCGGGGTCAAGGTGACGTCTGAACAACTGAGTCTTAAGTCTTTTGCAGAAGATGGAGAGTGATTCCGCTGTCCTGACATTGATCAGGTGTTCTTTCCACCACTGAGGTACCAAAACAGTTGCTTGGGTTGACAGGTTGATAGATATAATTTGTTTGTGTGTGCCTGTTGGAGCCCCGTTTTACCAGTGGGCGGACTGCAGAGACGATGCAGGATGCGTTTGCTTTCCTCATGCTGGGAGTTGGTAGGCTCAGGGAGGACCAGTTTAAATATGTAGAAACCAGAGAAAACATGAGGACCTTTAACATTAACATTTTATTTTTTGTGAGAAACTATTTATTTGCAGTTGACTGTTCTGCACTTTTTCATAATTAAATAGTTCTTGTCGTAAAAACATTGTCTGCTGGTTTTTATTACTTTCCAGCTCACCAGTAAGCCATGATAATGGTTGTGTGAGATGTACAATGGACAAACAATGGAGCTTGGACAGTCTATAGTTAGTATTGGTGATGCTGAGGTGGGTGGTGCGTTTAGCTAGGGGCCCATACAGGTTCTTTTATGCCGATGGAGAAGTGCTAGGGTTGGTCAGGCAGGAGTGTCGACTAGGAACCACCTCCAGGTGTTGGCAGTGCTGCCAACATAGAAACAATGGCAGGTGTCGGCCGCGAAGCAGAGTGTGAAACACTAGCAGGAGGGGAATGGACCCCTGACAGAGAAAAACCGGGATTCATTGGCCAGATCTCCGATGATTGGCTCATTTTTCAGCCTCCCCTTCCCCATTTACTGTATCAGGCACATCAGCATTGCCACACGAAAGTACTCTGGAAAAAAGAGGCTCGTCATAGACCTCTCTTTTCCCCACGTCACCACCACACCAATCGTTAACAGCTTCTTATTGAGCCCAGATTTTTCCATCCTTTACGCCACCATCACCCAGGCCATCAATCTCATCTCTCTTGCCAGCCACAGCGCCTGGTTGGAAAAAGCAGACATCACCAGTGCTTTCAAGTTCCTGCCCATCTGCCCAGATTTCCTCAGCATATCCTGGAGAGGCTGCCTCTACTTTGCTGTCCACCTCACCTTCAGATGTAAAAGTAACCCGAAAATATAATATATATACCTGCCTTATGTTGTCCATCTCCTAGATGTTTCCCATGGTCACTCCGCCATCTTTCCCACCAGCACAAGGTCTTTCCACTCTTAAATCAACCTTTCACAAACTCGGCGTTCCTCTTTCTGCCGAACAACAGGAGCCAGTACATCCCTCAAATTCCTCAGCTTCACCCTCAATACACTAATCTTCCAAGCCACACTCCAAACTGAGAAGCTACTATGTACCTCCTTGTTCATCTCCAACTACCTCCTTACCGTCCGCTGTACCAATCAACAGCTTCTCTCCCTTCTTGGAGACCTCAACTACACCACTCGCATTATCCCCTAGGGTCAATCCTTCATCTCACATCCAGTATCCCTGTCTCCCACCATTCCATCCCTCCACGACTACTTCACCCTGGACGACTCTGACTCTGAAAAATGGAGCTCAAAATGTGACATAACTTCCTCTATGTTGAAAAGACTTGTCTTTCTTCTACGACAACCAAATCACCCAGCCAGAGGACATCCTGCTATACACAGACACAGCATCCTCAGTAAGTTTTCAGATGCTTCCTGCAATAATCCTGCAACTGATCCACTGCCAAAAGGAGTGTTGTCTTGTTCTTCAAAGCATACAACACACATGTAACATGACAACATTCTATTTAAGCTTGTTATAAGTAGGGCTTGTAACAATAAACCAGTTTAAAATGAAATGTTCCATAAATTGTCACATGAAAATGAATTGCAACCATCGTGAGTCCTTTTTTAACCGCACTGTGCATTTTTTCTGTTATAAACAACTAGTCTACCTTGCAAAATATTTCTTTTATACACGTCAAGGAAGGCATAGTTTTTCAGTGCATGAAAGAAAATCCCATCCATGAGCCCATATATCAGAGGACTGAGACATTTTGGTGCAAGATAAAACATTACATAGTTAAAGAACCTTACATTTGTAAATAAACTTAAATTAATCTGTAATACATATCTTTCTATGAATGGGATCCATAGTTGGCTGAGACAGAGCAGCAGCTGGAAACTGTGCAGAATTACTGTTCTGAGACCTTTCTGTGTTGACTTTTTATCGTCTCCGGATGCCGTTTTGGCCACTTTCATTATTTTAACGTAACAGAATGCAATGATGATAACCATAATCAAGAAGTAAATCTGTTCTACAGTTGACCATATGTGATCCTGCCATCTGTGCAAAATGTACATCTGTGGAGAGCAAATCCTGTGTTGTTTGTACAAGCTTAGAGAGGCTAATGCAAAGAAGGAGGAAAAAAAAGTAATGCAGGGTAAAGAGCTGAGGCCATGAATAATGAGGATGCATCGCACGTGGATGCGTTCGGAGCACAGCTCTGCATGGCGCAGAGGCATGCAAATGGCAACATATCGTTCCAAGGTCATTACTGTCAGAGTAACTGGTGTGACCATCGAATACAGAAGCACTATCATTGTAATATTGATACATAACCAAACTTGTATGGTAAAATTAAAATGGGACAAGAGGTACAGAGTATTAGATATGAGTAATAAAAAGCTATCAGACAGTAGTGTAACAGCAAATAAGATGTAGCGTGTAATTGTGTAGAAGGACTTCTTGAAAAAGTTTAGGATGAGTAAAAAGTTTATGCCAAGAAACATTGTGACCAGGAGCTGCACAGAAATCACCCGATCATTAATCTGTCTCACCTCACCACCAACCCATGAGCTGTTGTTCTCCATCACTTTTCAAGACACATACACAAGTTGTTGGGTTGCAGCTAAGTGTTCAATCATCATCTGTTGAAAGAAGATGTGATCACAAAACACTGTTTTCCTGCAATGTCTCAGCATTGTGATACTCTTTAACAAGACAGACGTCTGTTTTAGCTTTTGTTCTGAGCGAAGGCTTTGTATGAGGACTTTATAAGAGTGACTCTACTGCAAGGAGTCACTCCACTTGACGTGTGTTGGAGGGGGGAGGGGGGGTTAGTTCTGAGTTCATTATTGTGATTGCTTTGGGGTAGAAACTGTCGATGAATCTTGTGGTGTTTGTTTTGATGGACCAGTGGTGAAAAAAACAAGAACACCTCATTTGTTTTTCAGCATGATGTCTTTACCTGATGCCATTTTCTCATGGAGGCCTGGTCGGGTTGCATGTGCACAACAGATAAGAGGGAATCAAGATGACAGACTCTGCTTTGCCAACAATGTGTACACATTATTTGTGTAGATTGAAAATTGTGGGACCTTAATCAACATTAAGAGAAATATTCTAGAATTTGTTCCCACTGTAGTGATGATGTCAATTTTCTGCAATTCACACTTGACAACAAGGCCCCACAGAGGAGTGGGTTTGAGTTCATCCTACCAGGGCCTCCCATTAGAGGCTTTGATGTATTTTTTGTGTATGTGTCACTGCGGGACTGCTGTACTTTGTACGTTAGGCACACTAAATGATACACGCATCCAAATTGTGCAACACATGAACATTTATTTTTGAGTGGTTGTGAATGGTTTTAAAATATTAATACAATCACCCACCTTTGAGACAAATAAGGAACACACCAGATGATTGGTATTTTGGTTTGTCACCAATATTTAGGCATGAAAGTCACTTTAGTTCTGTGTGTACAGGGAACTGGCTTTATCAGTGCAATATAATCACAAACATTCTCAGGAGGAGCAAATGCCAACTTGCGCCCCAAAAGATCAACTGAAAAATTTCCATGACATTTCTCTGTAAAATGACAATATAATTAAAGCCAGAGAAATGTAAAATATTTTATTTAAAAAACACAAAATCATTATTTTAAAAAAGGTTTTTTTATACAAGCCACAGAGAGCATAGTATTTCAATGCATGAAAGAACATTTTGTCCTGAAGACGGTAAATGAGAGGACTCAGACATCTTGGAGCAAGAATAAAAGTAGAGCAGCTCAACACATAACACTCTAGAGTCATTGCTGTCAGAGTGACTGGTGTTAAATAAGTGTACAGAGACAAAATCATATATATAACGAGACAAAACCACATTTGTATGGTAAAATGAAAATAGCTTAAAATGAGCAGGATATCAGTCACGAGTAAATACAGACAATCAGACAGTAGTGTCGTGGCAAATAAGATGTAGCGCATGGTTGAGTAGAAGTAATCCTTCACAAAAAATGTCATGATTACCAAAGAATTGATGCAAAGAAAGAGGAACACCAGAACCTGAACAAAAATGAACCGACCATTGATGCTCCTCAGAGAGGATTCACCACCATTCAGCAAGTTCTTGGCTGCCATATTTCCTGAAATATCAAGGGTTTAAACACTTCCTTCCCAAAATTCAAAGAAATTCAAGAACTCATATATCTGTCAGTATTCTCATCGCATCTCATCAAATTATTTACCACTTATCTGTGAGGGTCGCAGGGATGTTACTGCTTTATCCCTTTTTTTCAAGGGGTCGTGTGGGTTACTGGAGCCAATCCTAGTTATCTCTTTGGGCAAAGGCAAGGTACACCCTGGACGAGTCGTCAGCTCATCGCAGGGCCCTTACTGATGGCAGAGACCACCATGCAAGGTGCTGATTCGAAACAGCAACTGTCCAATCACTAGCTACAGCCGCCCCAGTATTGTCAGTATTATCTAAAATATTTGTAGAAGCAAGATGCCCAGATTTTCTATGGCGCAAAACAAGATGTGATTGGTGGACATTTAGATGATCAACACAACCATGACACACATCAGTATAATATCACATACATTGCACTTAAAAATCATCAAAGGACATCATGGAAGAGCTTGCAGCCGAGTAGCTGAGCTCCCCTGGACAAAAGAGTGACAACTACAGTATTTTGATGCTGAAACTTAACAGATATATTCACAAAAAATGAGTTCCTCCACTGGTCAGAGAAGACAGGACAAATCTGATCCCTTACAAGGAAAAGAGGATAATAAGCTGAATCAACCGAGCCCAGCTAACTTAAACAAGGCTAGTAGCAACATGCATCAGTCAGACTCATCGGTACTGGAGGACTTGAAAAAACTTGAAACTTGAACACTTGTATGGTAAAATTAAAATGGGACAAGAGGTACAGAGTATTAGATATGAGTAATAAAAAGCTATCAGACAGTAGTGTAACAGCAAATAAGATGTAGCGTGCAATTGTGTAGAAGGACTTCTTCTTGAAAAAGTTTAGGATGAGTAAAAAGTTGATGCCAAGAAACATCGTGACCAGGAGCTGCACAGAAATCACCCGATCATTAATCTGGGTAAAATTAAAATGGGACAAGAGGTACAGAGTATTAGATATGAGTAATAAAAAGCTATCAGACACTAGTGTAACAGCAAATAAGATGTAGTGTGCAATTGTGTAGAAGGACTTCTTCTTGAAAAAGTTTAGGATGAGTAAAAAGTTGATGCCAAGAAACATCGTATAATTAAAGCCAGAAATATATAAAATCTTTTATTTAATTTTATTTAATCTTACTATTTTAAACATGTTTTGTTTTTTTACAAGCCACAGAGAGCATAGTATTTCAGTGCATGAAAGGACATTTTGTCCCGAAGACGATAAATATGAGGACTCAGACATCTTGGTGTCACATCGCGGTGAGGGATGTCCTGTCTTGGGTTTCTGTCTTGTGAATTTCATGTTTTATTTTGAAAAGTAACTCTCCTTTCGTTTCAGGTCACTTAACCTTCCTCTTGTGTCCCTGGTCTGACATCATCCCTAATCCTTGATTGTTTTCACCTGTGTTCCCCTCCCCCATAAGTATAAAGTCTTTGTCTTCCCCTGTCTGCTTCGCCAAAGTATTTCATCCTCAGTCGTGTACTGAATCCCTGTTTCACAGTCTTGCCATAGTCCAAGCTAAGTATTGTACGTTTTATTTTCTGAATTGTTCCTCTTTAGCTGAGTGATTTTGAGTTGTCATTTTCTGGTTAGAGTTTGATTTGTTAAGATTTATTGTTTGATAGCCTTTTGTTTTCCTCCGTGTGGAGCACCTTTGGTTGTACCTTTATAGTTTTCAGTGTAGCAAATTTTATAGCCTGAATATAGACCTCTTCAGAGTGATTTTGTTTTCTATTTAACATTTCATAGCTGAGGTTTCTATACAGTGTAGGATTCCTCCTTCGGGAGCGCTTTTTGTTGTTTGTGTTTCATGTCTTGTGTGTCCTGTTTGTCCTCAAAGATTTTTCATAACCTGTTTATTTATCATTCATGCTGAAGAGTTGCAATCAGTCAATAAAACCTGACATTACTTCTGCCATTCTGCATCTGAGTCCTCTCTCTTTTGTCCGAGCCTGACAGTATACTTTGGCCAGACATGGACTCAGCAGAAGCAGAGCGACTCTCAGAGATCCTGCGAAACCAGGAGGCCTGCCTGAATCACCAGGAGGAGTTCCAGACCGCCATGGCTGCCAACATGGGTCAACTCTCCTCCCAAATTCAAGAACTTCTGGGTCAGCTCTGCCGACCAAGCCCTGCATTGCCGACTCCGCCTATCCCCGCCTCCCCGGAAACGAATACACACTCTGCAGGAGCCTCATGTAAGCTGGCGCCGCCAGCTCAGTACCACGGGGAACCCGGGCTATGCAAGACGTTTTTGATCGACTGCTCAATCCATTTTGAGCTCATGCCTCATGCCTTTCCTACCGAGCGGGCTAAAGTAGCCTTCACAATTTTTCACTTGGCAGTTCGGGCCAAAGCTGGGCATCTGCCGAATGGAGCCGGAGCTCTGCGGTGTGTGACACAATAGCGGGGTTCCAAGCAGCGTTAACCAAAAATTTTGATCCCGTAAGCTCCAGCTGAGAGAAAGCCCAAGAACTCAGTACGCTGAAACAGGGAAAAGATTCAGTGTGCGACTACGCGATTAATTTCTGCATGCTGGCTGCTGAAAGCGGGTGGAATAACACCGCGCTGTACAACATTTTCCTGAAGGGACTGTCACCCGACATTCAAGACCTGCTCATACCCCTGGATCTACCTACGAGCCTGGACGCCCTCATCGCTTTCGCCATTCGCACCGATAACCGGCGGAGTCAGCTCATACGACAGCGTGAGCCGAAACAGGGAATACGGGGAGGAATATTTTCCACGCCGGTCTCAAGATGCCCGACACCTCTTCCAACAACATCAGAGAAGCTTCCCAGTCGACCGTCCACACACAACGACAACAGGAAGAAGGTGCTTCTACTGTGGTGACACCGGTCATCTCGTCAGCTCCTGTCCGACTAAGAAAACACCAGCGGTGAGTTCAAATCAGGTCTCTAAGACCGAGTTTCGCACTCTCACTCAAGTCACTTTGAACTCACTTCATGTCATGGAAGTAATGATCGATTCAGGAGCTGATGAGAGCCTGATGGACTGGGATCTGGCAAACAAATTACAAATTGATAGCGAACCGCTAGCCAGACCCATCCGAGCCTGCTCGCTCAACGGCAAAGAAATTTTTTCAATCACTCGCATAAGCAGACCACTTAAGATGACAGTTGGAAGCCATCACGAGATGATGCAGTTCCACCTTTTCACTTCCACGTCACACTCTCTGATTCTGGGACAACCATGGCTTTATGAACATAACCCGCATATTAACTGGAAAAATGGACAGATCAGAGAGTGGGGAGAGGAATGTAAGGAACAGTGTCATTTGGAGCGAGTTGCTGAAATTAACCTGTTCTCTGCAAATCCTGTCACAGACTCGGATTACCCCGACCTGACCACAGTTCCACCATGTTACCATCAGCTCAAGGAATTTTTCAATAAGTCTAAAGCTCTGTCTCTTCCTCCACATCGCCCTTACGACTGTGCCATCGACCTAATTCCGGGTTCCACCATTCCCAAAGGGCGCCTGTATTCCATTTCGGGCCCGGAACGAAAGGCCATGAACGACTACATCTCCGCCTCACTGAGGGCGGGGCTAATTTGTCCGTCCTCGTCACCTGCTGGAGCCGGTTTCTTCTTCGTGGGAAAGAAGGACAGATCGCTGCGTCCTTGCATCGACTACAGCCCACTGAACGACATCACGATCAAGAATTGATATCCACTCCCACTCATGACTTCTGTATTTGACCAGCTTTAACAAGCCAAGATCTTCACCAAGCTTGACCTTCGTAATGCCTATCACCTGGTCTGCATTAGAGAAGGGGATGAGTGGAAGACCGGCTTCAACACCCCTAGTGGACATTACAAGTGATGTGTAATGCCATTTGGTCTCACTAACGCTCCTGCTGTTTTTCAGGCTATGATCAATGAAGTCCTGAGGGATTTCCTGGACCAGTTCGTGTACGTCTACTTGGATGACATTCTAATATACTCTCCTGACCTAGCTACACACCAAGATCATGTCACGCAGGTTCTTAAGAGACTATTGGACATGTCATGCAGGTTCTTAAGAGACTATTGGACAATCATTTGTATGTCAAATCTGAAAAAAGTGTGTTTCATGCCAATACTGTCTTCTTCCTGGGCTTCATTGTAGCCCCTGGAAGAGTACAGATGGATCTGGCTAAAGTGAGCACTGTGGCAGAATGGCTCACTCCCAACAGCCGCAAAAAGGGTCAGCAAGGATTTGCGAACTTTTACAGGCGGTTTGTCAGAGGCTTCAGCGCAATAGCTGCTCCTCTCCATGCTCTTACCTCCACCCAGGTTTCCTTTCACTGGTCCCCTGAGGCTGAAAAGGCGTTCCGGGAGCTCAAACATCGATTCACCACGGCGCCCATCCTCACCTTGCCTGATCCCCAGCATCAGTTCGTGGTGGAGATAGATGCATCCAACGACGGGGTAGGAGCAGTTCTCTCCCAGCGATCAGAAAAGGACAGCAAGATGCATCCTTGCGCTTTCCTGTCAAGAAGTTTGTCCCAAGCAGAACGCAACTACAACGTCGGCAACCGAGAACTACTAGCGGTATAACTAGCATTGGAAGAATGGAGGCATTGGTTGGAGGGGGCCGAACAACCATTCATTGTCTGGACCGATCACAAGAATCTTGAATTTATCAGAAAGGCCAAACGGCTGAACTCTCGCCAGGCCAGGTGGGCTCTGTTTTTTAATCGCTTTTCTTTCACCTTGTCTTAAAGGCCGGGATCCCGAAATGTCAAGCCAGATGTCCTATCGCGACTATTTGATCCTGAGCCAAAGACCAAGCAAACCGAGACTATCCTTCCACTGAACCGTGTGGTTGGAATGGTTACTTGGCCTATAGATAATGAGGTTAAGCAAGCTAATGGTGGAGCCCCCTCACCTAGTGGCTGTCCCGACAACCGTCTGTTCGTCCCCACTGAGTTACGGCCACAGGTGATTCATTGGGCTCACACCTCGTTGCTTTCTTGTCATCCGGGAGTCAAAAGAACCATGTTTGTGATCTCCCGGAGGTTCTGGTGGCCTGCCATGGAGACGGAGGTGTACATCGAGGCTTGTTCGGTCTGCGCACGCAACAAGACGTCTTCTCAGGCTCGGACGGGATTGCTTCAACCGCTTCCCATCCCTTCCAGACCATGGTCGGACATTTCCATAGACTTCGTCACAGGGCTTCCGGTCTCACAAGGAAACACTACAGTACTTACGGTGGTCGACAGATTCTCCAAGATGGCAAAATTCATTGCCCTCCCAAAGCTACCAACCGCCAAAGAAACATCGGAGGTAATGATGAACAATGTTTTTCGCGTCCACGGTTTCCCTAAAGACATTGTTTCAGACCGGGGGCCCCAGTTTGTGTCCAGGTTCTGGAAGGAATTCTGCAGACTCATCTGAGCCAGAGCCAGCCTGACATCGGGTTTCCACCCTGAAGCTAACGGCCAGACCGAACGCCTCAATCAACAACTGGAAACCGGCTTCCGATGTGTGGTGCACCAGAACCCCTCGACATGGAGCAAACACCGGGTCTGGGTTGAGTATGCTCACAATTCATTGCCCACCTCTGCTACTGGCCTATCTCCGTTTCATTGTGCCCTAGGTTATCAACCCCCATTGTTTCCAGACAATGAAATGGAAGTGTCGGTTCCCTCAGCCTATGCCATGGTTCGACGCTGCCGACTGGGCCGCCGCTCGTCAGGTGCTGATCCATCAGGGGGATCGGGTGAAGAAAACAGCAGATCGAAAAAGACGTCCTGCCCCAAATTGGCCAGCAAGGCCAGAGAGTATGGCTTTCAGCAAAGGACTTAAACCTCAAAGTCCCATCCAAGAAGTTGGCTCCTCGGTTCGTGGGCCCCTTCCCCATCACAAAGATCGTGGGTCCTGCTGCTGTTCGACTACGTCTGCCCCGGTCCCTATGGGTTCACCCGACGTTTCATGTGAGTCAAGTTAAGCCGGTCAAGGAAAGCAAGATGGTGCCGGCCTGGGCCATCAGGAGTCGGCCCTGGGGGGGTACACTATTGACACTGTTCCTTACACTTGGAGCAAGAATAACAGTAGAGCAGCTCAACACATAACACTCCACAGTCATTGCTGTCAGAGTGACTGGTGTTAAATAAGTGTACAGAGACAAAAACATATATATAACGAGACAAAGTCATATTTGGATGGTAAAATGAAAATAGCTTAAAATGAGCAGGATATCAGTCATTAGTAGATACACACAATCAGACAGTAGTGTTGTAGCAAATAAGATGTAACGCATGGTTGAGTAGGAGTAATCCTTCACAAAAAATGTCACGATTACCAAAGAATTGATGCAAAGAAAGAGGAACACCAGAACCTGAACAAAAATGACTCGACCATTGATGCTCCTCAGAGAGGATTCACCACCATTCAGCAAGTTCTTGGCTGCCATATTTCCTGAAATATCAAGGGTTTAAACACTTCCTTCCCAAAATTCAAAGAAATTCAAGAACTCATATATCTGTCAGTATTCTCATCTCATCTCATCAAATTATTTACCACTTATCTGTGAGGGTCGCAGGGATGTTACTGCTTTATCCCTTTTTTTCAAGGGGTCGTGTGGGTTACTGGAGCCAATCCTAGTTATCTCTTTGGGCAAAAGCAGGGTACACCCTGGACGAGTCGTCAGCTCATCGCAGGGCCCTTACTGATGGCAGAGGCCACCATGCAAGGTGCTGATTCGAACCAGCGACTGCCCAATCACTAGCTACAGCCGCCCCAGTATTGTCAGTATTATCTAAAATATTTGTAGAAGCAAGATGCCCAGATTTTCTATGGCACAACACAAGATGTGATTGGTGGACATTTAGATGATCAACACAACCATGACACACATCAGTATAATATCACATACATTGCACTTAAAAATCATCAAAGGATGTCATGGAAGAGCTTGCAGCCAAGTAGCTGAGCTCCCCTGGACAAAAGTGTGACAACATCAGTACTGGAGGAGGTGAAAACATTTTGGAAAGACAATCAAGACGGACACAATCACACTAAATTAGCCCACAGCCACATGGAACAAACTGTTTCAGACATAGAGGACCAGCTGGCGGAACATGAAGAGAGAATGGGAAGCTTGGAGGCGAGAACTGGTGCGACTGAGGATGCGGAGAGGCGCCACCGCAGGCCACTGAGATACCTGCTGCACCGTGATATTGACCTCTCGGCAAAATGTGACGACCTCCGCAACAGGCTGAGAAGAAACAAAATCCCTCAAATTCCTCAGCTTCATCCTCAATGCACTAATCTTCCAAGCCACACTCCAAACTGAGAAGCTACTATGTACCCCCTTGTTCATCTCCAACTACCTCCTTGCCGACTACCAAGCAACAGCTTCTCTCCCTTCTTGGACACCTCACTCACCATTCGCGTTATCCCCCAGGGTCAATCCTTTATCTCCTACCCACTATCCCTGTCTCCCACCATTCCATCCCTCCATGACTACTTCACCCTGGACGACTCTGACTCTGCCAAAAATACAGCTAAAAATGTGACATAACTTCCTCTATGTTGAAAAGACATGTCTTTCTTCTACGACAACCAAATCACCCAGCCAGAGGAAATCCTGCTATACACAGACACAGCATCCTCAGTAGGTTTTCAGAGGCTACTACAGTGGTAGATTGTTTGCCTTCATTTACCCCCAGAACTGTCCCCACTCTCCCCCTCCTCTGCCCTCTACCAACTGTATCCAGTCATAATTGCTGCACTTCATTAGGGGCACTAATGGTCCAGAAAAGTCATCCTGATCCACTCAGACAACCTCACTGCCAACGACATCATCAACAAAGGCTGCTCGCATTCACGAGATATCATGAAGTTCTTCCAACATCTGACCATACTCTTATCCCAGCACCACTTAACAATCCGCACAGCTCACATTCCTGGCCATCAAACCCACATTGCTGACACTCTGTCTCGGTTCTCATTTCAAATATTAAATTCCTTGTCAGAAGACTCAGACCCTAATGCAACACCAGTCCAAATGTTTTCAGCCACTATATACGTTTAAACGCCCAGTTCCTCTACCTCGTCACCACATCTCAGCAAACCACCCTGAACAACCTGTCTCCTGAGATCCTTTCATCTCACTATTCCGAATGGTGCAGTTTCAAGTCATTCCATACCCTTTACAACATCCCTTTCCCCTCAACATCGTAACAATAACTGGCTCCCCTGCAGCTCCTTATGCGACATCTCACTGCTTTTTCATGGTCCATTATTGAATTTCCTGCAATAATCCTGCAACTGATCCACTGCCAAAAGGAGTGTTGTCTTGTTCTTAAAAGCATACAACACACATGTAACATGACAACATTCTATTTAAGCTTGTTATAAGTAGGGCTTGTAACAATAAACCAGTTTAAAATGAAATGTTCTATAAATTGTCCCATTAAAATGAATTGCAACCATAGTGAGTCCTTTTTTTAAATGCACTGTGCATTTTTTCTGGTATAAACAACGAGTCTACCTTGCAAAATATTTCTTTTATACACGTCAAGGAAGGCATAGTTTTTCAGAACATGAAAGAAAATCCCATCCATGAGCCCATATATCAGAGGACTGAGACATTTTGGAGCAAGATAAAACATTACATAGTTAAAGAACCTTACATTTGTAAATAAACTTAAATTAATCTGAAATACATAACTTTCTATGAATGGGATCCATAGTTGGATGAGACAGAGCAGCAGCTGGAAACTGTGAAGAATTACTGTTCTGAGACCTTTCTGTGTTGACTTTTTATCGTCTCCGGATGCCGTTTTGGCCACTTTCATTATTTTAACATAACAGAATGAAATGATGATAACCATAATCAAGAAGTAAATCTGTTGTACAGTTGACCATATGTGATCCTGCCATCTGTGCAAAATGTACATCTGTGGAGAGCAAATCCTGTGTTGTTTGTACAAGCTAAGAGAGGCTAATGCAAAGAAGGAGGAAAAAAAAGCAATGCAGGGTAAAGAGCTGAGGCCATGAATGATGAGGATGGATCGCACATGAATGCGTTCGGAGCACAGCTCTGCATGGCGCAAAGGCATGCAAATGGCAACATATCGTTCCAAGGTCATTGCTGTCAGAGTAACTGGTGTGACCATCGAATACAGAAGCACTATCATTGTAATATTGATACATAACCAAACTTGTATGGTAAAATTAAAATGGGACAAGAGGTACAGAGTATTAGATATGAGTAATAAAAAGCTATCAGACAGTAGTGTAACAGCAAATAAGATGTAGCGTGCAATTGTGTAGAAGGACTTCTTCTTGAAAAAGGTTAGGATGAGTAAAAAGTTGATACCAAGAAACATCGAGACCAGGAGCTGCACAGAAATCACCCGATCATTAATCTGTCTCACCTCACCACCAACCCATGAGCTGTTGTCCTCCATCACTTTTCTAGACACATACACAAGTTGTTGGGATGCAGCCAAGTGTTCAATCATCATCTATTGAAAGAAGATGTGATCACAAAACACTGTTTTCCTGCAATGTGTCAGCATTGTGGCACTCTTTAAGAAGACAGACGTCTGTTTTAGCCTTTGTTCTGAGCGAAGGCTTTGTATGAGGACTTTATAAGAGTGACTCTACTGCATGGAGTCACTCCACTTGACATGTGTTTGGGGTGGGGGGGTGTTTTTAGTTCTGAGCTCATTACTGTGATGGCTTTGGGGCAGAAGCTATTAATGGATCTTGTGGTGTTTGTTTTGATGGACCAGTAGCGTTTACCGGAGGACAACGGTTGAAACAGGTGATGAAAACAAGAACACCTCATTTGTTTGTCAGCATGATGTCTTTACCTGATGCCATTTTCTCATGGAGGCCTGGTCAGGTTGCATGTGCACAACAGGTAAAAGGGAATGAAGATGGCAGACTCTGCTTTGCCAACAATGTGTATACATTATTTGTGTAGAATGAAAATTGTGGGACCTTAATCAAGATTAAGAGACATGTTCTAGAATTTGTTCCCACTCCTCACCAATGAAGTGATGATGTCAATTTTCTGCAATACACACCTGACAACAAGGCTCCACAGAGGAGTGGGTTTGAGTTCATCCTACCAGGACCTCCCATTAGGGCCTTTGATGTATTTTTTGTGTATGTGTCACTGCGGGACTGCTGTACTTTGTACGTTAGGCACACTAAATGATACACACATCCAAATTGTGCAACACATGAACATTTATTTTCGAGTGGTTGTGAATGGTTTTAAAATATTAATACAATCACCCACCTTTGAGACAAATAAGGAACACACCAGATGATTGGTATTTTGGTTTGTCACCGATATTAAGGCATGAAAGTCACTTTAGTTCTGTGTGTACAGGGAACTGGCTTGGATATTTATCAGTGCAATATAATCACAAACATTCTCAGGAGGAGCAAATGCCAACTTGCGCCCCAAAAGATCAACTGAATAATTTCCATGACATTTCTCTGTAAAATGACAATATAATTAAAGCCAGAGACATGTAAAATCTTTTATTTAAAAAACACAAAATCATTTTTTTTAAAAAGTTTTTTTTATACAAGCCACAGAGAGCGTAGTATTTCAATGCATGAAAGAACATTTTGTCCCGAAGACGATAAATGAGAGGACTCAGACATCTTGGAGCAAGAATAAAAGTAGAGCAGCTTAACACATAACACTCTAGAGTCATTGCTGTCAGAGTGACTGGTGTTAAATAAGTGTACGGAGACAAAATCATGTATATAACGAGACAAAACCACATTTGTATGGTAAAACGAAAATAGCTTAAAATGAGCAGGATATCAGTCACGAGTAGATACAGACAATCAGACAGTAGTGTTGTGGCAAATAAGATGTAGCGCATGGTTGAGTTGAAGTAATCCTTCACAAAAAATGTCATGACTACCAAAGAATTGATGCAAAGAAAGAGGAACACCAGAACCTAAACAAAAATGAACCGACCATTGATGCTCCTCAGAGAGGATTCACCACCATTCAGCAAGTTATTGGCTGCCATATTTCCTGAAATATCAAGGGTTTAAACACTTCCTTCCCAAAATTCAAAGAAATTCAAGAACTCATATATCTGTCAGTATTCTCATCGCATCTCATCAAATTATTTACCACTTATCTGTGAGGGTAGCGGGGATGTTACTGCTTTATCCCTTTTTTCAAGGGGTCGTGTGGGTTACTGGAGCCAATCCTAGTTATCTCTTTGGGCAAAGGCAGGGTACACCCTGGACGAGTCGTCAGCTCATCACAGGGCCCTTACTGATGGCAGAGGCCGCCATGCAAGGTGTTGATTGACACAGACACAGCATCCTCAGTAGGTTTTCAGAGGCTACTACAGCAGTAGATTGTTTGCCTCCATTTGCCCCCAGAACTGTCCCCACTCTCCCCTTCCTCTGCCCTCTACCAACTCATATCCAGTCATAATTGCTGCACTTCATTAGGGGCACTAATGGTCCAGAAAATTCATCCTGATCCACTCAGACAACCTCACTGCCATCGACATCATCAACAAAGGCTGCTCACATTCACTAGATATCATGAAGTTCTTCCAACATCTGACCATACTCTTATCCCAGCACCAGAAAACTCAGACCGCAACCCAACACCAGTCCAAATGTTTTCAGCAACCATATACCTTTAAACCCCCAGTTCCTCCACCAGGTCGCCACATCTCAATAATGATGCTAAACTCTGGCGTGGACTTGTTAGTGACACGTTCATTGTTTACTTCGCCAGAGTTCCTTGGTCCAAAAAAATAGTATAGAATATCTCTGGATTTGCTTTATTTGAAGAGTTAAAGGTGTGATCAGTTTGTACTACACAGATTTACATATCAATACTGCAATTTTGTGATGAGGGTAAATGTCTTTATTTACTAAATTACATTCAGGAGAAAACACTGTTTTCTTTTTTGGGGGGAAGAGTAACATCAAAGGATCAAAACCCAATCTCATATCTTTATATTGAATATTTAAGGACACAAAAAGCAGTTAGTATGCATTGGTATGCAAAAAAACTATGTGGGCATTATGTGGGCACTCCTTATGTGATATCTCACTGCTTTTCATGGTCCATTATTGAACCTCCTGCAATATTTCAAACTGATCCACTGTCAGAGTGTTGTCTTGTTCTCAGGAGCACAACACACAACACAGATGTAACATGACAACATTCTATTAAAGTCTGTTATAAGTAGGGCTTGCAACAATAACCCAGTTTGAAATTAAATATTCTTAAAATTGTCATGTTATAGTGCTTTGCAACCACAGTTAGTCAGTTTTTAAAACTGCATTGTGCATTTCTTCTGTTATAAACAACTAGTCTACCTTGCAAAATATTACTTTTATACACGTCAAGGAAGGCATAGTTTTTCAGTGCATGAAGAAAAATCCCATCCCTGAGCCCATATATCAGTGGACTCAGACATTTTGGAGCAAGATAAAACATTACATAGTTAAAGAACCTTACATTAATGAATAGACTTAAATTAATCTGAAATACATAATTCTCTATGAATGGGATCCATAGCTGGATGAGACAGAGCAGCAGCTGGAAACCATGAAGAATTACTGTTCTGAGACCTTTCCGTGTTGACTTTTTATTGTCTCCAGATGCTGTTTTGGCCACTTTCAGTATTTTAACATAACAGAATGCAATGGTGATAACCATAATGAAGAAGTATATCTGTTGTACAGTTGACCATATGTGATCCTGCCATCTGTGCAAAATGTACATCTGTGGAGAGCAAATCCTGTGTTGTTTGTATAAGCTCAGAGAGGCTGATGCAAAAAAGGAGGGAAAAAAAGCAATGCAGGGTAAAGAGCTAAGGCCATGAATGATGAGAATGCAATGCACATGAATGCGTTCAGAGCACAGCTCTGCATGGCGCAGAGGCATGCAAATGGCAACATATCGCTCCAAGGTCATTGCTGTCAGAGTAACTGGTGTGACCATCGAATACAGAAGCACTACCATTGTAATATTGATACATAACCATACTTGTATGGTAAAATTAAAATAGGCCAAGAGGTACAGAATATTAGATATAAGTAATATCAAGCTATCAGACAGTAGTGTAACAGCAAATAAGATGTACCGTGTAATTGTGTAGAAGGACTTCTTCTTGAAAAAGGTTAAGATAAGCAAAAAGTTGATGCCAAGAAACATCGTGACCAGGAGCTGCACAGAAATCACCCGATCATTTATCTGTCTCACCTCACCACCAACCCATAAGCTGTTGTTCTCCATCACTTTTTTAGGCACATACACAAGTTGTTGAGGTACAGCCAAGTGTTAAATCATCATCCATCAAAAAAATATGTGATTTCATCACAAAAACAGTGTTTTCCTGCAATGGCACAGTGTTGTGGCACTCTTTAAGCAGACAGATGTCTGTTTCAGCCTTTGTTCTGAGTGAAGGTTCTGTATGGAGACTTTATAGGAGTGACCCCACTGCAAGGAGAGTCACAGTTCATAAAAGTTTGCTCATCACAGTGTCGTCATTGACACTTTCTGCTCCGGTGGTGGTGTTTACAGTTTCTCTTAAAGTGTAATTACTCTCCTTTTGAATAAAAGTATAAAAGTAACAGAAAATTAGTCTGAAGCGGAGCAGCTTCTATGAATGGACACCACAGCTGGATGAGACAGAGCAGCAGCTGGAAACCATGAAGAATTACTTTTCTGAGACCTTCCCATGTTGACTTTTTATTCTCTCCAGATGCAGCTTTGGCCACCTTCATTATTTGAACATAACTGAATATAATAATGCTCACCATAACTAAGAAGTAGAACTGACTGATAGCTGATCGAAGATGACCCTGCCATGTGTGAAAGATGAATATTTCCACAGAGCATACATTTTTCTGAATGTAGAAGCCATGAGTTGCAGATGTAAAAAAATGGACAGAACAATAATGCAGGGTAAATAACTAATGCCGTGAATGATGAGGATACAGTGCATACAGCTGCGTGTGGAGCACAGCACCGAGTGACCCCACTCTCCCCTTCCTCTGCCCTCTATCAACTGTATCCAGTCATAATTGCTGCACTTCATTAGGGGCACTAATGGTCCAGAAAAGTCATCCCAACATCTAACCATACTCTTATCCCAGCACCACTTAACAATCTGCACCGCTCACATTCCTGGCCATCAAAACCACATTGCTGACACTCGGTTCTCATTTCAAAAATTCAAATCCTTGTCAGAAGACTCAGACCCCAACCCAACACCAGTCCTAATGTTTTCAGCCAACCATATACCTTTAAACCCCCAGTTCCACCACGTCGCCACATCTCAATAATAATGCTGGAGTGGACTTGTTAGTGACATGTTCATTGTTTACTTCGCCAGAGTTCCGTGGTCCAAAAAAAAAGTGTAGAATAACTCTGGATTTGCTTTATTTGAAGAGTTCAAAGGTGTGATCAGTTTGTACTGTTTTACATAGATTTACATATCAATACTGCAATTTTGTGATGAGGGTAAATGTCAATTGTCTTTATTTACTAAATCACATTCATGAGAAAACACTGTTTTCTTTCTGGGGGAGAGTAACATCAAATGATCAAAACCCAATCTCATATCCCAGTCATTCCATATTCTTTACAACATCCCTTTCCCCTCAACATCGTAACAATAAGTGGCTCCCATGCAGCTCCTTATGTGACATCTCACTGCTTTTTCATGGTCCATTATTGAACTTCCTGCAATAATCCTGCAACTGATCCACTGCCAAAAGGAGTGTTGTCTTGTTCTTAAAAGCATACAACACACATGTAACATGACAACACTCTATTTAAGCTTGTTATAAGTAGGGCTTGTAACAATAAACCAGTTTAAAATGAAATGTTCCATAAATTGTCACATTAAAATGAATTGCAACCATAGTGAGTCCGTTTTTTAACTGCACTGTGCATTTTTTCTGTTATAAACAACGAGTCTACCTTGCAAAATATTTCTTTTATACACGTCAAGGAAGGCATAGTTTTTCAGTGCATGAAGAAAAATCCCATCCCTGAGCCCATATATCAGAGGACTCAGACATTTTGGAGCAAGATAAAACATTACATAGTTAAAGAACCTTACATTAATGAATAGACTTAAATTAATCTGAAATACATAATTCTCTATGAATGGGATCCATAGCTGGATGAGACAGAGCAGCAGCTGGAAACCATGAAGAATTACTGTTCTGAGACCTTTCTGTGTTGACTTTTTATCGTCTCCGGATGCCGTTTTGGCCACTTTCATTATTTTAACATAACAGAATGCAATGATGATAACCATAACGAAGAAGTATATCTGTTGTACAGTTGACCATATGTGATCCTGCCATCTGTGCAAAATGTACATCTGTGGAGAGCAAATCCTGTGTTGTTTGTACAAGCTCAGAGAGGCTAATGCAAAGAAAGAGGGAAAAAAAGCAATGCAGGGTAAAGAGCTGAGGCCATGAATGATGAGAATACAATGCACATGGATGCGTTCGGAGCACAGCTCTGCATGGCGCAGAGGCATGCAAATGGCAACATATCGCTCCAAGGTCATTACTGTCAGAGTAACTGGTGTGACCATCGAATACAGAAGCACTATCATTGTAATATTGATACATAACCAAACTTGTATGGTAAAATTAAAATGGGCCAAAAGGTACAGCATATTAGATATGAGTAGTAAAAAGCTATCAGACAGTAGTGTAACAGCAAATAAGATGTAGCGTGCAACTGTGTAGAAGGACTTCTTCTTGAAAAAGGTTAGAATGAGCAAAAAGTTGATGCCAAGAAACATCGTGACCAGGAGCTGCACAGAAATCACCCGATCACTGATCTGTCCCACCTCACCACCAACCCGTGAGCTGTTGTCCCCCATCACTTTTCTAGACACATACACAAGTTGTTGAGTTATAGCCAAGCATTCAGTCATCATCCATCGAAAGAATATGTAATTTTTGTGGCACAGATGTCTGTTTCAGCCTTTGTTCTAAGTGGAGGTTCTGTATGGAGACTTTATAGGCGTGACCCCACTGCAAGGAGAGTAAGAGCTAATTAAAGTTTGCTTGTCACAGTGTCGTCATTGACACTTTCTGCTCCTCCTCTCGGTGGCTATCTGTAAACATATCTTGGTTGTACTGTCGTACTGTCTAAAACATGATACTCTGGGGTCTCAAAGTTATCAACTTTGTTGACATCAATAACACCTTCAAAATTAATTGGTTGAGAAGATGCCTGTTCAATGGTGAGGCTTTCTTATGGTATTTCATTCCCTGCAATATCTTTGAGCGCTGGTCGAATCTTCCAAATTCTCTTCAAGCCCGAATAGCAATAATTAAAATGGACATACTTCCTCGTGTTAATTTTTACTCCTCCATGACCCCTCTCACTCCCCCTTTGGGATATTGGGATAAACTCCAGTCATTGGTCTCCAAGTTTATATGGAAAGGAAAAAGGCCTCGCATAAAACTCACGACTCTTCGGCGAGACAAGAATCAAGGGGGGCTAGCTCTCCCAGATTTTAAAATCTATTCCTGGTCCTATGTGCTACGCCCCCTATCTACATGGTTTGACCCGAGTTCCGCTGTTTCTTGGAGACCGATTGAGGAGAATGTTGCGCTACCCCACAGGTTGCAAGACTTGGTGTATGCTAACATACCATTGAAAAAAGCCAAATTACGTTTAGGCCCTGTTATTTCATTTTTACTTGCATCTTACCGTACTGCAATGAGGCATGTTGGCGCTGATCATAAATGGCATAATCACACACCTATTTTCAATAACTTCTCACTTCTTACTGGTAATATGCCTTTTTCATTTCCGCATTGGAAGAATAGAGGAGTGAACATACTAAAGGATCTATATAACGTCCATGGTTTACGAGCTTTTA
>JARJLU010015173.1:0-30988 GCA_030272975.1 Sparidentex hasta
GAATCACTGCTGCTGCTGAGCTGAGAGGAGCGACAGGCAGGAAGACCAACCACACCGCCGTCTCATTCATCACTGACAGACAGACAGACAGACAGACAGACAGACAGACAGACAGACACACACACACACACACACACACACACACACACACACACACACACACACACACACACACACACACACACACACACACACACTTGAATGCAGATATCAACTTATTCCTGATAAAGATCTTCATTTATTGTTCTTCAGGTTCTCTGTAGAACCTCTGAATTGTTCTGCATGCTGATGAGACAAACTTTCATTCTGAAGGGTTTGTCTGTCTGCCTCATCTGGGCACTAGTCAGACTGACAGGTAATAGAACAGAACCAGATTTTATCAGTGTCATGCATGTTATCTGTAACACTAGTGCAGTGCCCATAGGAAATATGTATTCCTATAGAAAAGTGGGAGGTTAAGTAGCTTTTTCATGGTTGGCCAAATGAGGCTGTGTTTGAAGGTGGGACTTCAGGGATATTTAGGTTTGATGTGAAATTCGATATTCCAGGGTATAATAGGCCGTTTCTGACTATTTTTGATTTTGCCATTAAATCTCACCTTAAAAACTATTTGCCTTGCCTTGCTTGGTGTCATTATTTTTAGCACAACCTCAAGTGTCACTGTACAGTTATTTTTTTATTTTGACATACTGTATTAACACTTTTTACTGTGAAAACCACGAATATGTCTTTATTATTTATCATACAAATATAAATTGTTGTTTGCTAAATTTGTGCACAAGTTTTAGAAATTTACAAAGTTATATGCAACATTCAGCCGTCTCCATTGTTTTGACTCATTAGACAAAAAAACGACTACACTACACACTAAACACACTTAAACTACACACTCCAAACACGCCAAATGTCACAAATCTCTCAACTCTCAAAACTCACTATCTCTATCGCTGTCTCTCTGTCACCGTTGCTGTCACTCTTTCGCCGTCATTTTGTGATTGGTTGGTGTGGTGTCTTTTTCCACCAATAGGAAAGAGAGTAGCACAGGTTGTTTTGTTGCTTACAAACACTTCCTGCTTTGGACACTTTCGTGAGGGAAGCCCGTTTTGATGGTTTCTTCCTGCACCAAACACGCAGCAAACGCATGGCGGACATTATTTATCATAAGTTCAGTTTTACTTGGCTTATCAACACGATTTAAAAACTGGTATATAGTTTGAAGTCCGCACCAACACATATGTCGAAACCGAGACTCACAGAGACTGTGTCTTGCTGCTACATCATCTTAAATTGGTCGCGTGTTTTGGAGGGACCAGCACGTCCGTCGACTCAGGAGGTGGGGCGTGAGGGTGAGCACTGCTGTGACTGGCTCTGGAGCGCACATGGTTCTGGTTGACAATGCTAGCAGAATTCGTAAATCATTTATGAAATAATTTATTAACAATATCATTGTAGTCCAAACAAATCCGACGTTGCGCACCTTTAAACCAAGCAGCAGCCATGTTGAAAATCTCAGGTCAGTCTGATCCTGATCTGCAGAGATATTTGAGGTGCGCACACACACACACACACACACACAGATTCCTTGCTTTTATAACGAGATAAGTGACACTGATAGAATGTGGTTCTATTCTGGTTTCAGATCTGAACTCAGACCTGATGAATTACACAGGATCTGAACACTTTTCAACTTCCACCTGTGATCGTCTGGGATGCCGTTTGCCTTTCTGTCTCTCTTCTGTTCTCAGGTCTGTGATGAGATCACCTGATGACATAGAGCTTGAATATGCTCTATCAGGTGAGTTCAGGGCTAGAGGTCAGGTCTTACTCAGGAAGTGTTTGTCCGTGCGGAGTTTGGACGGGTCCAGAAAGAACTCGATGAAAACATAGGAGGCCACAACCAGAACCAGACACACACCCAACAGAGCCGAGATCACGCTGTGGAGGAACAACCTGAAGAGTGAAGAACATGTACTTTAATAATCAGTTATTTGGGGGCGCCGCATAGCTCAGTCGGTAGCGCGCGCGACCCATGTGCCGAGGCTCTGCAGCGGACCCGGGCTCGACTCCCGGCCCGGGTCCCTCCGCTGCGTGTCACTCCCCGTCTCTTACCCTGTTTCCTGTCCAAACTCTTCAGCTGTACTATCAATAAAGCCGAAAAAGGCCAAAAAAATACTTAAAAAAAAAAAAAATCAGTTATTCTCTCTGTACTATATCACAGTATAGTACTACAGTACGCAGGACAGAATACACACAGTACCACACAGTAACCAGTACTGTGTGGTACTGTGCGATGATCAGAGGACTGCTGGGACCTCACCTTTCCAGCTGCAGGCTGGCTGTGGGGAAGCCCTGTGAGTCGATTACTACATAAGCTAGCGGTCCACGAACTTTATGTCTTGGGCGGGGGGGCGTACTCGGTGTCAAGGTGTGTTAGAACATGGATTAAACTTACACCAGAATATCCCTTTAATGACCAGCTGCCCTCCATACCACCTGTCAGGTTACACACATATATGCTCCATGACACCTCCAAGACTGCACCAGTTCACCACAGAACAGCAGAAGAAGAAGTGAAGCAGCCTCACTTGTAGTTTCTGCTCCCCACACAGTTGTTGAGCCACCGACAGTGATGATCGAAGTTGGCAACACATTTGTTACAGGCACTGCAATGCTTTGACTTAGGACCCCTGAAACACAAACACACAGTAATGGTGTTAACCTGCAGGATCTCTCTCCAGCGCCCCCTGCTGTCTTCACTGCATGTTGACTCAGAGGAGATGAGATCAAATAAAACACTGAAGCTCCAGCAGCCTCAGACTGAACATCTGTAACCTGTTTATCTGGACCTCATGAAGGTGTTCATCATGAAGGTCAGTGCTGGCTCCAGCAGTAACAGTTCTACAGTAAGCAGCTGATAGTTATAGTAGAACTGTTACTGCTGGAACCAGCTGCTGTTCTACTAAGTGTCCTCACAGAGACACAGGTTTCTCCAGGACAAGGTCTCTGTCTGTCAGTCTATCTTCTCTGACCCAGTTCTCGGAGGCCCCCTGGGGGACTCTGACACACTGACCCGGTTTCTGCTGCAGCTCAGGATCAAAGGAGCTCTTTATTATTTACATCAAGATGCATTAAACATGGAGCCTGCTGAGAGCCTGAGCACTGAGCAACTCTTCCTGAAACAATGGATTACACAAATATTACAACACTGTCGACTGCTCTCAGACAGAATGGAGACGCCATACAACACCTGAGCTCTTCCCCTCACACTGATCCCTAGTTTTGATATGTGTGTCTTCACATATAGTCAAATGTTCTCCATGTTTGAGTGTTGAATGAGCTGTCAGCAGATCCTGTTTGTAGTGTACTCATGGGTGTAATATCTTAAAAACATGAAGACTCTCAGGGGAGTCTTTTCTTCTCTGCTTGTGTGTGTGTGTGTGTGTGTGAGTGTGTGTGTGAGTAAACACTGAGAGCCTGTAGAGACACTGTATCGTCCACTGAGAGCAGCCTGTCACTGTGAAGGAAACAGTCACCTGCTCAGGTACAACAACATACCTGTGTGTTCATTAATAGCTCTGTTAGTTCAACATGAAGCTGCACTGAAGCACCTGAGGATCAATCCTCTGACAACAGGATGCAGTGTAAAGCTCTGAATCTAAGATTGGAGCCAAGAAAGAAAAACTGTTCTTATAGTTAAATCAATAAGTGTAAGGAAAAAAGTCCTATACACAGATCAACACTGATCATCTGTGTCAATACTTTCATTCATATCATTTAACTGTTTTGTTAAAGTTTTAGTCAACAAATATTTACAACATAGAATCTTGTAATAATATATAATCTAATAATTTGGGTAACATTTAAAATGTTCAAAGCTCAACATGTGTCAGAAACATGTGAAGTGAGCAGCAGATGTACTGTATACTGTGTGTCTGTGCCTTCAGTATTTACACTTCAGACAGCCATGGCTGTGTGTGCGCAGTGTGTGCTACTCACACGTCGACCTGGCACAGGTAGCAGTGGCAGTTCTCGATGACGTGAGCATGTTTAGAGCGGTCGAACACCGGGACCGGACCTTTGTCACTCTTTGACCTGACGTTGTAGTCAGCTGGGTCGATGGACACAGCCAGCACGTGCACACACAGGTGACACACGAACATGACACCCGTACACTGAACTCAGATCAGGACTCACACAAAAACACTGGACCATTTCTGGACCACTCAGATCACTTAAACTGAAAAATCATCACCAGTATAGCCGGTCCTCCTGTTCTGCTCTCTCACAGAAACATGAATTCAGTTTCAGCCGAGCTGTCAGCTTGAGGACTAAGGTGATGTTAAACGTCTTTCTCTGACTACAACACTGATCAATACTCAAATCAATACAGAATGCATCACTGACTATCAGATATGTTGGAGAAACATCTGCAGAGTGAACACTGAGTTTGAGGATACGATGTAGCCTGCAGGGATCCAGTGAGCCGGCAGCAGGGGGACGAACACGCCAAAGCCGGTGACAGCGAAGAAGATGTAGAGCAGCCAGGCCAGCAGCTGGAAGGGGTGCGGCGGCCAGCTCCAGCCGTTGGTCCGCGAGCAGAGTGGCACGTCGGCTCGCTGAGGGCCGTCCTCGCCCACCGGCGCCGTGCGGTTTGGGTTCCTACTGCACACGTCCATCCTGCACACATATTCATCACCACACATTGTGTTCAATTTCTGTTTTCAGCATGGTCTTCATCACATTCATGATCTTTACCCGTCATTGAACTGCAGAGGAAACACCAACGTGATATCCTCCAGGCCCTGTTCACACCTGCTGGTATCACCTGTCCTAGCTCTGATTCTATCAGTTCACACCTGCTGGTGTCACCTGTCCTAGCTCTGATTCTATCAGTTCACACCTGCTGGTATCACCTGTCCTGGCTCTGATTCTATCAGTTCACACCTGCTGGTGTCACCTGTCCTAGCTCTGATTCTATCAGTTCACACCTCCTGGTATCACCTGTCCTAGCTCTGATTCTATCAGTTCACACTTGCTGGTATCACCTGTCCTGGCTCTGAGTGTGTCCAGCTATGATCGGATCAGTCGGGACAGATGATGGCAGCAGGTGTGAACAGTGTTGTGATGTGACACACAAGGTTTAGTATGAGATCATGTCACTAAATAAAAACAGAACCAGATTAACCAGTTAATCATTTATCTATTAACTTGACTCATTGCTGCAGCTTTTAATTCATTATCAATATCATATAAATCCGAAAAAATGTGATCAACATGTGAGAAGACTAATCAATGAATCCACTGAGTCAATTATTGGCAGATTGATCTTTACTTGTGACAGTTTGTGACACAAAGTGTAGAAAGTATTTATTTCTATTGAGTGACACTTTATAGATCAAACAATGATCAGCAAAATGGTCAGGTAACTTAATGATCGTAGCAGCACATATTCACGTGGAGGCGTTGGATTAATGACTTCATCAAATTAATACTGCTAATTATTAATACTTATTCATTATTTCAAACAGGTGTTGATGTCTGAGTTGCTTATACCTGAACCATTCTGATACAGCCTGACAGCAGCTCACCTGTGTAACGTTAGCTCGGGTCGAACAGATAAGAGAGCAGCTCACCTGTGTAGCTCACCTGTGTAGCTCGGGTTAACGGGACTCCGCTCTGCTGGATGTCATCTCATGCCGGAGCCTGGGCCTGATCGGAGGTCTGCCGTCCTCCGGCCCGGGAGGACCAGCTGCTCCTCAGGAGACCCACGCGGCTCGATTCGGCTCGGCTCGGCACTCAGGCTCCGTCCTCAAAACCACAAACGCGGGTCAGACCGTCCCAGTCCAGCTGTTAGCTCACATCCATCCCGGCTGAAGACACCACCCGTGTTAAGCTGCAGCAGTCGCTCCTTGCTAACCGGCTACATCAGCGAGCTGAGCCTGCGGATGACTTCGAGCTGTATTCGGACAACAGTTGTATTAACGCCGTAGTTCAGGGAACTGGTTAGCGTGCTAATCTATCCACCGACTGCTGGTGCTAGCCTAGTCAGCCGCGGCAACCATGCTAGTTAGCTAAAGCCGACGAACGGAAGCGGTGCCTGCGGGGCGCGAGGCAGACGGCAGGCTTTAACTTTTAATGGTTCTAATGATTTTAAATATTTAACGGCCACTGCTGGTTCAGCTGTCCGCTAACTAGCCTGTTAGCCTGTTAGCTGCTGCCTCCCACCGTCTCCTGGCTCTGTACGCCGTCTCCCTGGTAACGCTCCAGGTCCGCTGTCATTGGTCGCTGGAGCTGGTCCCGCCCACTGCCTGCTGCACAGAGACCGGTCTGGGTCTGATCGCAGTGTGTGGATGAGTGGTGTCCAGCAGGGGGCAGCAGATACAAGGACACCTAAAGACACGGACAGAAACGGAGAGGACAGACACAAAGTCACATCTTCATGTCTTTATTGGTCTTTATTGGCAAAAAGACGTGATGAAGCAGATATGCCCGTCTCAGCCTCATGGGCAGCCTCATGGTCACCCTCAGCCTCAGGGTCAGCCTCAGCCTCAGCCTCATGGTCAGCCTCAGCCTCAGGGTCACCCTCAGGGCTCAGCCTCAGCCTCAGGGTCAGCCTCATGGTCAGCCTCAGCCTCAGCCTCGTGGTCAGCCTCAGCCTCAGGGTCAGCCTCAGCCTCAGCCTCATGGTCAGCCTCAGCCTCAGCCTCAGGGTCAGCCTCAGCCTCAGCCTCAGCCTCAGCCTCATGGTCACCCTCAGCCTCAGAGCCGATTTCCACTGGATACGTGTCCACTGTGTTACGTCTCTGCCACGGCAGCGGAGCTGATAGGTTTCACTTTAGTCTCTTTAGTCTCACGCTTGCTCTCAACGCTGTGCTGTTGTTTTTAATAACACAGACCTACGACTGCGGTCGCGAGTGATCACATGATCATCGCAGGAACTCCTTGCAACGCCAGCTGTCTACCGTACCTCACTGTGGCAGACTCAAAACGCAACCGGTGGGGATTGCCGGACGGCAGACAGCGGAGCAAAACCGGATCGGAGCTGTAACGCAGCGTATGTATCCAGTGAAAACTGGGGGTCCGCCTCAGCCTCAACCTCAGGGTCAGGAGATTGCTTCCATGACGCTTTAAGTTGCTGCCGGGGGCGCTAGAGGGTTCCAAAGTTTGCTTACTTGTACTTCGTTAAGGGTCATATCTCAGCAGTAGTGCTCAGAGAAGCGGCACAACCCCCGATGGAAAGCGCTCACTGAGATCTACCACATGCATGTCACCAGTCTGTGACACCTTTCTGGAGCTAACTCCACTTCTGATATATTTGATATATTATATTCTGGTATTATAATGTTGCAGTGTAAAGATAACCCTTTATTGATCCGTCAGAAGTTCAATGCAGGTCACAGTAGTAGAATAACAGAATTAGTACAGATCAATATTAACAATTAACTAAGCAATTCAAAATGCACAGTGATAGTGGAGAGCAGAACAAACAGTTGGTGCTGGTTCAGTGACCGCCTCCACACTGCAAGTTTCACTTTAAAGCTTCATCCATATGAAGTCTGCACACATCTTCTGATGATAATCCTCCTCAGCTGCTGCACTCCAACAGTTCATGTGTTGTAAAAACTTCCTCCTGAGGCCTCAGACACTTTAATGTGTTTCACAGAAGATCTGTTTTCTGAGTCTTAATTACTGCGAAAGTGAAGCGACTCCCACGATGAGCTCTGAGAACCAGAGCCACAGTCAGCTGACAGATGTGGGTCCCACAAGGGCCTCGAGCGGGCCTGACCACACACACACACACACAGACTCACACGCACACACAGACTCACACACACACACACGGAGTCTCTCACACACACAGACTCTCACACACGTCTTTATGTAGACCTTGTGCTTTGAGTTCTTTGTGAGGACCACCACTTCCACTATAGCTAGAATGGTGCAAAAAATACATCTAACACTAGGTGGAGTGGGGAGTCAGAAAGTGACTTTAAATTTCAGAAAACACAAAGTAAAATAAATATTTCACTTCTAGAGTTGTGAGGACCGCAGCCTGTTGCCAGGCAGATTTGTGTGTTTTTTGTTGATCTGTTGGTCCTCACAGCTCCAACGCCTCCAAACAGTGCCAATAAAGCTACATAACAACCTGAAGGTGACATCATCAACTGTGTTGTTCAGTCCAAAGATTTTATTTTCACTATTTTGTTAAGACTATTAAGATATATTAATTCATTGTCCTTAATAATGACCAGCATTGCAACTTGGGGCTTCTGCATTAATTTTAATTAGAGGTCATCAGTTTTAATCTATTATATAAAAATATATATCTCAGTCTGCCACTTGTCAGTCCTATTTTCATTAACATTAAATTATGTCCAGTTGGTTATATGAGGGATAATGTATAGTTCGGATGTTGTTACGGAGAAATGAACCCCAACAGGATGTCTGACTAACTCTACATGATCCCGCTTATTACATGGTTTACAAGTGAAATAATTCATTTGAAATATAATGCTGATGAAAATACGATTTGTCAATTTAGAAATTGCATCATTTAGTGAATCTGCAAATCTGATCTCTTCTGCTGTCTTCCCTCCTGTGTTGTGCGCATTTGTTTTCAACAAAGCCTTTCATAATCAGTGGATCAATGGATTATCATATACATGTTACGATCTGTGTATTCTAATCTGTCATAAACAAGAGATTACAGGTTTACATTTGTGTTGATGTGTTTGCGTTTGTGTCGCGGAGTCGCAGTGCCACCGAGATGAGAGGAGAACTGTGACACCGGGTACAAGGCTCTGATCATGCAGGTTTGGTTTTCAGCCTCCACTCTCCCTGTAACAAGTTACAAGTCATTTATCTAACTTCACAGTTAGTCCCAAGCTGTTTAATGAAGGTAAAAATGAAACATGAGGCAAATATCCTGCATAGTTACTCTTTTCTGTGCTCCTCTGATCAGAGCTGCATTCCTAGCAACAGTCTGTTATACCTGAAGAGGGTTATTATGTAAAAGTAAGAGACCATAAAATGCAGCGATTGGTCAGAGCGAAGCATTCAATAGAGCTGTATAATAACTGTATTCAGTAACAATTAAAAGCAGTATGCTTTCTTAGATTCCTAATTAGTTGTTTGGTTTTCTCCCCCTTTGTTACACTGCAAAGCAACCTTTGGTCTTTACAAAAGGCACTATATTGACTAGTTTCTATCATCATTAGTATTATATTTAATTATTAACCTGTCCTCCTTGTAGACCCCCATTTATTGAAAACATTTTTCTGTGTACTGGAATTAACCCAAGGTGCCATTTAGTAATCTTAGAGAAATTAAACTCATTAACTCATACTAAACAAATTACTTTATTTTAAGTAACAGTTTTACAATTTCTGCACACATCCTAACACTTCTTGCTGCAGTGAAAATTAACCATAAATTTTGTTACTGCAGTGACTGAAATCATTTCAGAAAGTAAAAACGCTACCAGAAATAAAACCACTGCCATAAATGAAAATAAAATTCACATGACCAAACTTCATCAAATGAATAAATTGCTTATAAATTCTTCCTCTTTTGGGAAGTGACTGTATTGTACACTTGATTTTTTATATCCATCCATGTGCACTGCTTCAGTGCACATTCAGCTTGTAATGCTTTCATGCGCTCCTCTTTCCCAGGAATTCGTAGAAGTGTGATATACTTCCCCAACTGCTTCCATACTGCTCCGTTCTCCTGTATACTCTGAGGCCTGTGACGGATGCCTTTTGGGAGATCCATTTCTTTATCAGAAATCACACCTGCCATCCATATTATTTATGAATTCAAGTGGTCATAATGTAAAAATCATTTATTTCTGCACTACATTTTTGCAAACCCTTGGCAACTATGTTCAAACATTATCTCATGATCTGTCCTGTGATGTTTTATGAAACATGCTGCCTGTGTTTTCAGTGCTTCAATATTTGTAACACTTGTTCCAGAAATGTCTATCATGCGTAAATGTACCGTAAAACAATAAAACAATGACCAAAGACTTTTTTTTAATCAATCCAGGGAAGTTAACAACTGAAAAGTGGATGTACTTCATCACTGATGTAAAAATCATGCAAATTGAGTATTGCTAAGTGAGATGTGCAACTGATGTTTCATTACTGCCTGCATTTTGATGAAATAGCCAGAAATGTAAAGTATAGCCACATGGTTATAAATAGCATATTACTCTCCTGGAGAGAATGTGACATTTGATCACCACCTGGTCATAAATACACAAGGATCTCTGTGGTAAAAATGTCAGCCACAATCACATGCTGCTATTCAGTCCATCGCTTTTCCTCTGTTTTGCTGACCCTCCTCCTGGCCACGTGCATTTGTGTACAACAAAGCTGACGAGAAATCAATCCATGGAGCAGTGGATAATTGTATTCATCATATGCCATGTTACTATGTGTATATTTGTGTAGTCTTATCTGTCATAAACAAGAGATTACAGGTTACAGTGTGCATTACGTTTGTGTGGCGGTGCTGCAGAGACGAGAGCTGGGACACAGGGTCAGAGGCTCTGATCTTACAAGGTTGGTTTTCAGCCAGGAGATGTCGCGGAAGGAAGACAGCCTCCATTCTCCTTGAAGCTGGTTAACCCCCAAAATGAGCACCATTCACTGACCAGATGTTTCCTGTATTTGTAAACCTGCCTATGGATAATGTTATCATCTGGTTGATATCAACCTGTTCCTGTCCTGCCCATCCTACATGGGATCATCATCAGACGGACACCACGTCGTTCAGTAATAATATTCCAGAGTGTGTAACAGGCCTGCATGAAATGAGGAAAAACTGCAATGTGCGATAACCTTGTTCAGTATTGCGATAACGATATGACTTGTGCTAAATAAACATGCATAGAGCGCAACAGTGGTCATGGGGAGGAAAATAAATAATGTGCTGATGTGCACAAAAGATACAGGTCATTAAGTCCTGATTTGAGGCTACAAGATATAATTTTCTACCAAGTCTTAATCAGCTTTATTATTTATTTTGGTTCAAGCTGTCTTGGCTGTACTTAGTGTGTATGTAATTATTTTGATCACGATGAAAATATGATAAATTGTGCAGCCCTAATGTGTGTGTGTCTGGCTTAATAAGGCTTAATATCCTTACATCATCTCATACTGTTGTAATTATTTTACTGTAGGCTGATGATTATGGTCCAAAACAATATCAAATGCAGTTTTTTTATCAAGGTACATGACTCTTGTGTTGCCGGCTGGCTGGCTGGCTCCCCACACCGTGCATGAAGTGGGCTGGTCTGTCAGTGACTCCTGGGCCACTTTTCCCCCCCAGTCCACCCATGTATCCGAGCAGTAATCACCGCGAAACAGGCACAGTTGTCGCCAGGCTGCAGCGCACAGTGTTACGAAGTAAGAGAAAATAGGCCGAGCAATTGTGAGGTCCGACTTTTTCATGGAACCTAACCCCAGTTTATAAACCAGCAATAAAATCAAGTTGAAGCGCTGAAAAGAACGATAACCAATCAGTTAATTGACAGTGAATAAATTCATACCATCCATGTCTTCAGGAAGCTCTAAAGTTTCCCCACTGTCAGTTCTAGCATTGCTTTGCGTGATTTGGGATTCTTGTATTGCTCCATCTTTGGCAGACAAAGTCTGTGTTTTGACAGAAAACAAAACATTTTTGATTATACTAAATCCACAACACATTCTTAAAAATAAATCGTAAACAATAAATTATGATTCATAACATGAAATCTTTTTCTCATTTTATATTCACTTTCTAAGCCTAAATCTAGCTCATCCAGAGATTTGCCTCTGTAGACATCAGTTCCAAGTTGGATTGCAAGCTGAAGTTTGTTCTCTGTGAGCCTATGATATTCGCGATGAACACGAATATTATGTCCCATGAATTTAGCAAGCTGGTCTAATTCAAGATCATTCAGGTTCATTATCTGGCTCAGTGTAGCCACGTGTTTCCTCAGTTGGGTCGAGGTGAGTGTTTCAAGCCTCTTTGCTCCACTTAGAGCTGCATATTTTTCCAAACAGTCTGGACCTCGAATATGGGAATCGGTATACTATCTTGCAAAAACATACTCATTACTTTCCAAAATGTGATTCTCCTCACCCCTGTTTCCAATGAGGAAGTCAAGTGAGGAAGTCATCTCTTTTGTAAGAAGCCCCGGCACTTTACATCCTCTCTTTCCTCTGACCACTAACCAGGTAAACTCATGACTCAGAACCTTTTCTAGTCTTGAGAGGCATGTCTTCACTTGGTTTCTCTGCGGCTCTGTCTCTGTATGTCACCAGAGGCATTTTTGCTGCCTCACCTTGGCATCTTCTGTTGAAGAGGATGATTTGGGCAAGAAGGGTTAAGGTAAGCGGTTGGGTTTGGTCCATTCAGCAGCTTGTCAGTTGCCTCCTCCTCTGTGGACTTCAACACTTTATGAAGCTTCATGACATCCTCTGAGCGGAATAATTTCTTTTTTGTTCCATCTTTCTTCTAGGTTTATTCGTGCACAGCTTGACACATACAGATCCTGCTCTGCAGCAACCAAGCCCAAGAAGTTCCTCACTCGGTTGGCAGCCGATTCATCATCAGTCTTTATATGTTGTCCTATCACGATGTCACATGCTGCCTTCAGTGAGTACCCCAATTTTTAAGCAAGAGATGGTGTGTTGTATCTATGCACTTTTTTGGCTGCTGCTACCCCTAAGGAAAACTTTGGTGGAACCAAAACATCTTGATGGGATCGCACTTTTCTGTCCAGGGACTTGGCAGCCAGTAGAAATCTACCCAACTCCCTCATCTTTTGGCTCACATGGCCGTCTTTTGTCTGATCATTTCTATGTTTTTCGGGCAGTCTTTCACCAAATTCACATATCAGAGGGTCATTTCTAACTTCAATTGAAACTTTGTCAATAATCATTCTGATGACAGTCCTCTATATGGAGGAAGGGATGAAGCAGCACTTTGAACTCTTCTTTTTTTCTTGGACACAGCTGACACAGTCATTGTTTTCTGACACACTTTTTCATGTCTCCATAGCTCGGTTTTTAAAAAGGAACCATAACATATGTTGCAAGGCAAGTAATTTTCTGCATCTGTATGTTCGCATGGTTGTCTGTAGGTGACAATGTCACCCTTCCCCTCCTGTAACACAGTAATGATATGATAGTTATCACCCCATCAGCGAAGTTGTTCTAATATTGGGGTCTGTTTCTTGGACTTTGACGTGGAAGACATTACCTGTGCCACTTCTTTTTCACTGCGATGTTTCTGCATTAGATGTCTTGCCATCTTAGAGGTTTTTTTGCAAAACACATAATAATGTTTCTTATCCCATTTTCTTTTGTCCCCTTTCTTGCAGATTTTCACAGTGATGCCACATGACTTACACTCATCTCCATCCTCGTCGTCTGTGTCTTTGTTGTCCTCAATGTCAGTGTTGTAATCGTCAATATTGTCTCCATCTCTTTCATCTGCGTCACTCTTGTCTCAGTCACCCCCATCTCCATCACTCTCGTCTCTCTGAATGTGTTCTTTATGTGAATCAAAGTCTTTAGTAGCAGACACAGCAAGTTTTCCAGTTTTCCTTGGTTTTGTAAATGTAGATTTTGTTTTTCCCTCAGGTTCCTCTGCCTCTGAAGATGAAGAAGATGATGGCACATAACTGCTCTCCAGATCATGACTGGACTCGGATGCACTGGTGCCACAGTCATCCTGAAAGAAATTAACAGATGAAATAACTTTTAAACTGTTGACACACAGCACTCCTACAACTGCCAAAAAGTTAATTTAATTCTCAAAATGTCATATTCTAAACGAAGCACTAGCACAAATTTTCAAAACAAGAACAACTAACAATTCACCATATCACTTAGGCATGTTGTCCTCCAACAGCAACTTTTAGTCATAAAAACACTGACAGCTGATTGAGTTGCAAACTGAATCAATTTACTTTTATCAACTTTTTTACAACACACACATAATTGTAGACATTTTTAAAAGTCAGGTTTATTGTGGACCTGTCTTCATTTTGTTTTGTTTCATTTAATATTGATTAACATGAATTGTTTTGCATTTTATCTGAAACATTCAGTACAAAAAACCCTAACTTGACCCATCTTAGAGAAGTGTACAGTTTATGAAACAAGAAGGTGGGAAGTGACAGAATTTCTGCAATAATGGATGAGACATCAAAAGTCAAAGTTCATTTTTCCAGGAAGAGGAAATACACAAATTTGAGGCAAAAATACTCAGACAATAACTTTATGACATGAACCTGGCAAATACAAAAAAAAAAAAAAAGCATGGACACAGGATCAAAGACAGTTTTCATTTCATAGAGTTTGTGCAGGTCAAAATGAATACATACCACTTCATCTTCTTCCTCGCCTTGTTCCTCCCTTTTCTTCATCATCTGTGGCAAACAGTAGAATATCAAATATACCGGTAAACAAAACTCATTGAAAAACATAGCATAGAGAAACTCGAATTCAATTATGTTATCAAAGAGTTCAATCAGAAAAAAAGGCTTGACCACATGAGGTCAATTTTAACAGCACCTTGAATCAAAAAGCTGTCCACTATAAATATTATACAGATATTTAGTAAGCATATCGGTAACTCACAATTGTTGATTGTACATTTGCAAACACATTCTTTTACTATAGCAATTAAATAAGGCAAAAGACTATTCAATTACTTCATTAATCGATGACATAATCGATATGGATTATCCTACAGAGGCTAAACAGTCATTCAGACATAGTTTCTGATCTGTGAAACCTTGATTCTATTTGTGAACATACAATGAAGGCAGATTTCACAGTTTTTTCAGCATATAGAGCACATTAGACCAGATCCAGATCACAGACCACTGTACCTAGACATCTTAGATCTGGACTGGATTATCCTACAGAGGCTAAACATTCATTCAGACTGTGCTCCATGGCTAACCAGGTAGCTTTCGTTGGATATTAACAAGGGACTTACCAATATCGATATCGGGTATTGATTCAATACCTGGAAGTACTTGTATTCATTAAATTGCCACCACTACCGCGACATTGATACCACTTTACTGCAGCAAGCAGTTTACAGCACTTGACTGCAAGGCGGCAGTGAGGAGTCATGTCAGGTGGAAATATGTTCAGGTGAATGAGACCAACAAAAACAAAGCAGAATGCGAATTATGTCCAGCAAAACTCTGGAGAGGAGGGCCAAAATCTACCGCTTACAACACAAGCAACCTAAAGAGGTAACAGGATTTTCCCATGGCTATGCTACATTTTTCCCTTAATTGAAAAGCTCCAGAGTAATTGTGATGGTTAACTACATAACTTGTAACTTGTTACAAGTGAGAATGGAGGCTCTCTACCTTCCACCTGGCATCTCGTGGCTGAAAACCAACCTTGCAACATTGGTGTAGTACTTGGCTGCCATTCAGATGTCCAAGCTCTTTCTCTGCGCACAGCGACACAAACACGCTCCTTAACCCTTGTTCATGACAGTTAAAGCTATAGATTTATTTATAGATTTTAAAGATTTATCATTATTATTAGCATTATTTAGATGGTGGTTATGGCACCATAGTATCACCTACACAATGTAAAGAAGAGAAGGAACCAAATAAATCCATTCTCTCTCCAGTTCTCTACGCCTATAAAACTGAAAAGATCCAAGCCAATCCTTGCTCAATTTCCTACTCCTGGTCATGTCTCGTCCATCTGGTCCGAGGCTCATGCAGGTTTAGTTTTCAGCCACAAAGTGAAAATGATTGTTATGATTACAGCTAACGGCAGCATCTGTTAGTCTCTCGGTCTCTTGTTAGCCTTTCCCTTGTTATCCCAGTACCAGAGTTAACTTAGCTGTTGATAAAGAGTAATTTCTTATGTAGCTATAGCATAGCTGCAATCTGCTAATGCCATCCATCCATCCATTTTCTTCTGCTTATCTGGGGCTGGGTCGCGGGGGCAGCTGTCTGAGCAGGGACACCCAGACTTCCCTCACCCCAGACACTTCCTCCAGCTCCTCCGGGATGATCCCAAGGCGTTCCCAGGCCAGCCGAGTGACATAGTCACTCCAGCGTATCCTGGGTCTTCCTCGGGGTCTCCTCCCAGTGGGGCATGCCAGGAACACCTCCTGAGGAAGGCGTCCCGGGGGCATCCGATAAAGATGCACAAGCCCCCTCAGCTGGCTCCTCTCGATGTGGAGGAGCAGCGGCTCTACTCCGAGCTCCTCCCGCATAACAGAGCTCCTCACCCTATCCTATCTCTAAGGGAGCGCCCCGCCACCCTGCGGAGGAAACTCATTTCGGACTCTTGTATCCGGGATCTTATTCTTTTGGTTATATCCCAAAGTTCATGACCATAGGTGAGGGTAGGAATGTAGATTGACCGGTAAATCGAGAGCTTTGCCTTTTGGCTCAGCTCTTTCTTCACCACAACAGTCCTATACAACGACCGCATTACTGCAGCTGCTGCACCGATCCGCCTGTCAATCTCACGCTCCATCCTTCCCTCACTCGTGAACAAGACCCCAAGATACATGAACTCCTCTGCTTGAGGCAAGAACTCTCCCCCAACCCGGAGCAAGCAAGCCACATGCTAATGACGTTATGCTAACTCAGCTGTGGGGCTTAGCTACGGACACTGTAATGACTTACAAGATTTACATTAGTTTCAACATGCATTGTAATAACTTTACCTGTGAATTGGACAACTTTTTTTCTACCTGGCTTGCTCCTGTAGCTTGTTGCGAGAGGGGGGGGGGGGTGTTGTGGGAGGTTCTGCTGAGAGCGATACGGAGTCGGAGGGACGAAGGAGCACAGAGGAGAGGTGTGCATGTGGGGGGGTCTACGATTTCAAATCGTAGACCAGAGCTTTAAGACATTTTAACATCGTATAACATTATCCACCGCTCCATGTATATATTTTTTGCCGGCTTCGTTGTAAACAAATGCACATGGCCAGGCGGACAGCTACAGTAAAACAACGGAAAAGCAACCAGACTCACAGTTCCTCTTTGATTAAACATGTCATGCAGGCTATATGATAATTTCTTAAATTTGTGTTTCTACTGCAGTGAAACTTGTGACAGTCACCCATGCAAAAGAAAAGCATACTGAGGAATGTTGTTCAAACAGCAGAAGATATCTGTTGAAAAAACTTTGAACTTGACATGATGTCGATGGACAAGGAAAGCTAAGCTAATGCTAAGGTTAGCTACAAAGCTTCGACATGGAGACAGACAGAAAGGCAGAGCCAAAACATGAGTCGCCAGTTAAAAAGTCTTACTTGTAATAGTTGTTGTGTTTTCTCGTGCTCTAGTTTGTTCTTTACTGTTATTTCCTCTTCGTACGGTCGCTCGCTGTCCTGGTGCCACTTCCTGAGTCCCTCAATCCACCACAGCTTGTGCTGATGAGTCATGGTATCAATGATGCATTCACAGACATGCGGAAAGTGTATAACCTTTTTGTGAAACTCATGAATGCAGCATTAGTTGCCAGGTGTGGTAATTGGTACCGCCCCTCCCCCACCCTCACAGCTCTGCTGACCTGACAGTGAACCTGCAGGGAACAAGTAATGTTGCATGAATTTGGCTTGAGTTCAGAGAAAGATCCCAGCAGAATTTGTGCTGTTTGTTTTGAACTGAGAGTATTACATGATTTGTATCAAATGCATATCTTAGTTACATGTTTTGTGATATTTGCATTTTTTAAAAATGTTTGTATATTCATAATATCTATATATATATATATTATGAATTATGAGCTCCTGATACTGTGATTTTAGTATTTTAGGTCTGTCACCTCATTTTGAAACTAAAAACAAAAACAGCTTAATTTTCATCCCCTCTCTTAACTTCAGTGCTCTCCTCAGCCACCTCAGCTCTGAACTCTCAACACAGACACACATTCTGTGTTTCTCTCCCTCTTCTGTTTATCTCCTCTCCCACTATATGTATTTAGGATTCAGATCAGGTTTATTCTTATTTATTATTTTATAAACTGCACTTAAGCATTTTGTGTTTTTATATGCAATGACTATGTCTGTCTGTCTGTCTATCTATCTGTCTATCTAGTCAAGCATCATAACAGCATCCTCTGGCCTTAGACCTTCACCAACTGAGGAGAAACTACCAAGAACACCCCTAACAGGGAAAACAGGAACATGCATTACATTTGGCTTGAATGTTGACATTTTCTTTCCTGTTTTTCATCATTTTCACCAGCATTTTTCTAGTCCACATCACATCACATTTAGAGCTATTTTGAATTCAATAAATGAAATTTTATTTTATTGCTTTAAATGTGGTGTGATGTGGACACACCCGCGAGCGCTTTCAGTCCGCCATGCTGCTCACTGTGATCATCAGCCGCCACTGATGTAATCACTCTCTTCTGCGTCCACCGGCGTCGCCGCAACTTCGGCTCTAACTGACGCCTGTGAAGGTGTGTTCAGGTACCGAAATGTGGTACCGATTGACTTCACGTGAATCAATACTCGGTACTTCAGGGGGAATTCGGTCGGTACCAATAAAAGTACCGAATTCCGTACCCATCCCTAATTAGGATTATGGGTAATGTAATGCTTCTCTGTGATATAACATTGAAAATAAAAAGTCTTCTCGTCATTTGATATTATACAGGACTCGTGGATTCGGCAGAAGCACAAATGATCATTACACAACCTCATGTGCGAGGAGCACGCAATGCATTATTAAGAAGTTGTGCTCATTTCACTTTTTTCTGTGAGTTCAGTTTGGAATCATAGTATCAATACTCCAGTGATGATGGTTTTTTACTAGCCATCACACTTGAGCTCAACTCTGAGTTAAGATACTGAGAGTCAACTGGAGTAACTCAGATCAGCTGTTCTGGAACTGAAAACTCAGTTTCACATGCTTGTTATTAATTGTAATTGCAATCCACTATTGTTGTGCTGGATCGTTATTGATGCTGCAGCTGAAGAGAGATGTAAGGTTGTTGTTGTTGTCGTCATGAGGTTGTTGTCATAGAATATATGTTTCCCATTGTGGCCTTCAGTGATAACCTACCAAGCTCTTTGCTGCTCCCTCCCTGTTCGCTCATTTGCTCTGATCTTGGTTTTGCCAGCTCATGACATTTATTTTATTTTTTTGATTTAGGTTTGTGTGATTGCTACAATGCATGGATCCCTGACAAACACATCAGTAACAAGAGAAAGTACTATAGTTTTCCTGGTGTGCAGCCTTTCTATTAAATAGTGGTGCTCGACCTTTTTTTTTATATAAAAAGATCCCAGCAGAACTATGCTCTTTAATTTATGCTGTTTGTTTTTAACTGAGAGTATTACATGTTTTATATCAAATTAACATCTTACAATTGTGTTTTTTGTGATTTGTGCACAATGTATTTTATATTTAATGTAAGTATAATTACAATATATCTTTGAGCTCCTGATATTGTGATTTTGATATTTAGGTCTGCCACCTCATTTTGAAAGTGAAAACCTGACTTTGGAGTTAATTTGAAAAAAACTCAACAGCTTGTTAAGTTTCACCCCTCCCCCACCTTCAGTGATCTCCTCAGCTGTGAACTCTCAACACAGACACTGGTGCTTTGTGCTCAGCTGTCTGTGTTTCCCTCCCTCGTCTGTTAATGCTCCTTTCTCACTATAGATACTGTATGTATGATTCAGATCTGGTTTATCTCTGTATCTCTGTTTATACTGTAATTTGTGATCATCATTCACAAATCTGCCATCCTCACCAGTTTGCTGTCTGTGGGGGGAAATTGCTATTAGCTGCTACTTCCGTAATACAGACAGCAACCCATGCTGTTACATGATCTTCCTTGTTTTTATTCCAGTGCAGTAATATTAGAAATCAAGAACGTTAAACAACTTAAAGAAAAAATTAAGTCGGCTACTAACCAGTCCAAAGAAACAATTAATTACACTTTAGACAACAGAAAAGGGCTGAAGGGCACTTAAGCGCCTTTATGTCAGGGTTATAGACAAATTTGGCAAGTGATTTGTGTATCCCACCCTCTTGCGGTGGCGCCATTGCTGTAGTGACGTGCTCTCTATGACAGCATCATGATTACCTGGATTGATGATTATGATAGGGTTAGGCCTCCAGAAACTGATGAAGGTATCTTAAATGAAGACCAATATTAATTTAGTAATTAATCATTTGTTTGAGTGATAAGCAGGAAAGAGTAATAGGGAGATAACAGACTGTATCATTAAACACTGTGTATATAGCATAAGTTATGTGTGCTGACGTTAGCTAGCAGTAACATTTAATCACATGGACAGGTAATGTGAATTAAAAATACAACATTACATGTTTGTGTTTTGTTTTAGATATTCAAGAATATTTTATTGATCGCCTGACTGATGACAAGAAAAACGGCAATTACAGGTGTCTGATTGAGGGTCAAAATTACCTGAGCCCTGGATAGGTCAGCCAAATTTTACACCGCCTTTTTGACGACAATCACATCATATTGAAGGGATCAGTGAGACATTCACAGGCCATCCACTGTCACCACAATGCAGAAGTAACCATGAGAAGGGAGAGTAATGGCGGCTGCTTGACTACCAGTTATTTTGTGGAATTCATCTATAGGAACAGAAATGACGACTAAAATTCAGATTAGAAGTCATTAGGGGCAAAGGCAGGTTTACTTGGTCAAATGTTAAAATACAGATGGAATCAAGCAGTTAGATACACAGACAATTGGCATATGACAGGCAAGTATGGAGGTCTCAAAACATGCAAAAGGCAATGCACACAGGCAGGTCTACTATTAGGGCTAATAGTTTAAATAAATTAAGCTTTATATGTCTTGGAAGCAAGTTAGCAAGCAGGAGATCAAGTAAGTGATGGGTAGAAGCACAAATACTGAGAAACAGGCAAAGTGGCTGCAATTTCAGGAATGACAAGGGTTTTTTTTCTTTTTTTTAATAGCCCATCACGCCTCTGAGATGACCCGCTGCTGCCGGTCGACTGGCTCCACAGGTGGCTCTTCTTCTGAGCAAACGTCCAAACAGGCGTCATATGGATAAACTGACCACATATTGGGGATCTACATGGTTACTTTCTCACATGAAAAAATATTAAAACTTAATAAAGTGATCCTTGTCTGGGCTTTGATTCTGTGACTCTCTCTCTTTCATTTTTTAATTACCTCAGACAAAACTTTTAATTTCTTTGGTTTTCATCCTGCTTCTGCCATGATAGTGGTAATCCCACATTCACATTGGCTTTCGTATCCACTTCCGTCTTTTTCATGAATGAGGACATCCACCTGGAAGCTGCTTCGTGCCAGTAAAAGCAATACAGGCCCCTCAGGCCATGGCTGAGGTGTCATTCAACCTGTTGTAAGTCTGTCTACCATTACAAAATTTCTGAAAATGTTATGTGTTTTTAATTAGTACAGGGTATTATTTCAACTTCTCCTTTCTTATTTTATGAACAAATGAAGAAAATGCCTAGTGAGTGGACAGTTGGCTAGCTAGCTGTCGACATGTTTTACAGCTGCTAAGTACAGTAGAATAATATCCTATTGTAGGCAACAGCTAGAACATGTCATTATGTCAACAGTTAGCTAATTTTAAGATATTTCCCTTTCTGACAAGCAGTGTAGCTACTATTCAGGGTCATTTAAACATAATGAATTATGCACAATTATGTTTAATGAACCATCAAATGTTTCTTTAGGTAAACTTGGAATATTTGTAAAACAAGTACATATAATTATGTGTGCTAAAAAAGAGGACTATTTACTGAAGTAAATGAGAAAATACATTAATTTAACTGATACGGCATTGAAACACTCCCACTGAAAATGAATGTGGTCATTTTTGACCCATGTTGTGCATTAGAGGGGTAGTGATACAAAATATGTTTTTATCAAAAAAGTAAAATAAGGATGTTTTATGATCAAATACAAGTTAATTAAAGAATTACTGGAATGATATATGATCAAAATAATTTTAAAACTTAGTCAGGTCACTTTTGACCCATGTTGTGCATCAAAGGGTTCATTTTTAGTGTTAAATATATTTGTCATTTTCTCAAAAATCCACAGCATCCGCCAATCAGAAAATTCCATTGCCTGTTGAGCAATTTTACCTGCAATACCAGTGTGTGATCCATAGGGAGAGCTCCAGGGCATTTCTGCTCACACAAATTTCAGGCAAAATGTCCTCACAACTACAAATGACCTCACAACTACAAATGACCTCACAACGTTGGTGTTTTGTCAAAGGTTGGTCCTCACAACTATATAATGACAAACACACACCGACTCTCACACACACACAGACTCCAACACACACACTCAAACACACACACACGTACACACACTCACACATGCACACACACACACATACACTCACACAGATATAGGGGGCGGGACTACCTTGTGATTGGCAGGGTGAGACCATGAGAACATCATGGCTCACTCTGGCTCTCAGTCAGATCCAGTTAGAATCTCCAACCTGACTCCACCCTCTTGTCCAAATATGGTCATGATAACACTTGATGATAACATCATGATTTGATGGTACTTAATAGTAATATTGTGATTCATTATTTCACTGTTAAATAATAGAATAATTACCTATAAATCAAGTTTAAGTTATATCAGCGTTCTTCTGCAGGACAAAGGGGACGTTTTCTTTTATTGATCCTGGTGATGACATCACTGGTCCAGGACCTGCTGTCCTCCTGCAGGTCTCTGTCCTCCTTGCTGCCAGCCGGCGGGTGACCCTCATTAAAAAGCCTTCATTAGTGGAGACAAAGCAGCCAACAGTGTGCTGGCAGACAGGACGGGTCAGGTTCTGTCCCAGCAGGTCAACCTGTCCTGGACTCGACCTTCAAACCACAAACACTGAGGTAACACAGAGGAAGACTCTGCTGCTTCATCAGCTGATGAAGATGTGTCTCTGGGGGCCAAAGAGTTTGACAGACAGTCCAACACAAACACTGTTTGTCTCTCTGCTGTCTGTCTCTCTGCTGTCCATCTGTCTCTCCATCGTTATGAAATGAAGAGGCTCATTTTGTTTCAAAGTTAACTGTGGTTCACTACACATCCAGTGGGGGGCGCTATTTCACAGACTAATGAAGGCTTTCCTCCATTCAGGCAGATTGATCAAAGCTTCAAAACAGTGAGTTTGGGGCGTAAGGAGCACAAACGGAAACATGTCCACTCTCTGAGGTGGCAGGTGTTCACCCACACAAACACTGGAGGTGTCCTTCACAGGGAATTATGGTGCCGGCTCTTACATGGTGTGCGGCAGCTCATGACAGATCAAGTGTTATGAGTGTGGAGATGTGGGACAGCTCTGGTGCGGTGGGTGGCACAGATCAAGAGCCCGCACCATGCCGACGATGGTGTTGTGGGCACGACTGGTGCTGCTGGTGCAGAGTCTGAAGATACTGAAGTAGACAGGGAGGAAGAGAGGCAGCAGGCTGATGTGGCTGCAGAAAACCTGAGCAGCTCTCAGTGTGCAGCTGCTGAAGCTCAGGTAGAACAGGTTGAAGAAGAAGCATCCACAAGACACACACAACAGTGAGATCACTGCAGAAGGACTGGGTGTGTTCAGCAGCCAGGTGTCGGGGAGCAGATCAGATGGAGTATGACTCTGAGTCGGATACCATCTCTGTAGGTGAAACATCTACTAGGACCACAGATCTCTACTCTGGAAGAAGTGAATCAGTTTCTGGACATGGCCTTTAAAAAGTCTGTCAGAGTGAGTGATTACTTCAGTGACACTGATAAATTCATCAGATCTGTTGATGTCCTGAAGAGAAAGTAACAAAAAGCAAAACTGTCAGAAGAAGGACCAGAAAGTAACCTGATCATGAGTCACATGCCGGGTTTCTCTCTTCAGTGGTCTCTGATAGCTCACGTTTGTTTCTTCTTTCAACTTCTTCAAATCAAATCAAATCAATTTTATTTATATAACCCAAAATCATAATCACATTGCCTCAATGGGCTTTACAGTATGTACAGTGAACAACATCCTCTGTCCTTAGACCCTTGATTCGAGTGAGGAAAAACTTAACATGTTGATGTAAAAAAAAAACTTTTAACGGGGTGAAAAAAAAAAAACAATGGAAGAAACTTCAGGAAGAGCCACAGAGGAGGGATCCCTCTTCCAAGACGCACAGACATGCAATAGATGTTGCGTGTACAGAAAAGTGCAACAAATCACAGTTTATAAGTTACATCAACAGAAAGTGTGATACAATTAATATGTAAAGTAATATATAAAGTAATATGTAAAGCACAGACACTCAAGCATTCTTAAAATAGGGTCTCTAAATATCAACGGCGCAGAGACAGACAAAAGAGGGTTCTGATATCTGAAGCTTCCACTTTAAAAAATACAGATATGTTGTTCCTGCAGGAGACACATTCAAATACAGCAGATGAAGTAGACTGGAGCTTATGATGGCAGGGTCCATGTGTCCTCAGCTGTGGCTCTAACTTAAGTGCAGGAGTAGCTGTCTTGTTCGAAACAACAACTAAAGCAACAAATTACAGAGCAGAAAGGGAACATTTCTTCAACCTGATGAAAAATGAGGTGAGAAACTATCCTCAGGATCAGCTCATCATCAGTGATTTCACTGACAGGATGAGCGGGCCTAACCACACACACACACACACACACACACAGATTCTGGAGGGTAAAACATCCACAGTCCAGACAATACACATGGGTGAGGGTCAGTAACAGCAGGGTCAGTGCTGCACGACTGGACAGGATCTACATTTCCCAACCCAAGTTCCAGACTAATCCACTGCCACATAAACCCAGTTAGCCCAGCTAGCTCACCTGAACATCTGGCCAGGTGAAAAGCTTCAGTCCTTCTGGCTCTTTAACAACAAGCTCCTGCAGATCGCCACATTTTGCCAGCACTTTCATCGTTTGTGGCAAAATGTTGAAGCTCCATATAGTAAACTTCTTTTTTTGTTATAATCTTTTTATTGATATCAAAATACTTAATTTCCTCCACAAAAAACATCCTGTATAATGTCTTCTAGACACACAAAACAGTACAAGAATTCTGTATCAGAGATGCAAACCCTAAACATACATAATCTCATTTATAGTCATCCATACAACAGGAATATACAAGACAAGTCCAGGTTTGTTTTCTTTTTTCCCAGTTCTTTTACAGTCCTCTTCCTCTTAATGGAGGGCATTGAAACACATATAAACATGTGGACAAATGAACAACTGAAAGTCTGTAGCGAGAACCAAGGGGTTTACAGGATACAGTATAATTACACAACAAAGTCTGACCTAAGTGGTGATATAAAGTCAACCCAGTTGTATGAGGCACGAGTGAGCTTGCTAATTTTTCTAATGTTTTCCTTATGTTATTCAAATGCACATTTTGTACTGTAAAACAAATTTGCGGACCGCTAGCTTACGTAGATTTAGCATCCTCAGAAACAACCACACAACAACAATACACTGCAGCAAATGGATCCAAGTATAAATCGCCATCAAAAAGCCACAAATAATGCTCAGAACAGCACCAAACTTCAGCAACATTACAAATAGGGTCCCAGCACATATTTCAAGACATCAAACATTTGAGATCGTTGCCTTTGTCGGAAAAGATAAACAAAACTCACCTCTCCAGCTGCAGGCTCATTGTGGGGAAGCCTTGTGAGTTGATAACAGAGTGCAGTAGAGTTCCGCAGCTCAGTGAATATCATTACTGTGGGGGGGTCGTACTCAGTGTCAAGGTGTGTTAGAACATGGACAGACCGATACAACGACCACATTATTGTGTCCGCCGCACCGATCCGCCTCTCAGTCTCACGCTCCATCCTTCCCTCACTCGTGAACAAGACCCCAAGATACTTAAACTCCTCCACCTGAGGCAGTAGCTCTCCCCCAACCTGGAGGGGACAAGCTACCTTTTTCTGGTCGAGAACCATGGCCTCGGATTTGGAGGTGCTGATTCTCATCCCAGCCGCTTCACACTCAGCTGCAAACCGTCCCAGGACATGCTGGAGGTCCCGGCTCGAAGGATCCAACAAGACCACATCATCCGCAGATATGAAATCCTGTGGCTCCCGAACCAGACCCCCCCGGTGTCCAACAGGCACCGGGAACAGGTCTGATTTACTGCCGGCAAAACACATGTGGACTGGTTGGGCAAACTCCCATGAACCCTCGAGCGCCCTGTGGAGGGTATGGAGCTGGTCCAGTGTTCCGCGGCCCGGACAAAAAACACATTATTCCTCCTGGATCTGAGGTTCAACTATCGGCCGAATTCTCCTCTCCAGTACCCTGGAATAGACTTTCCCAGGGAGGCTGAGGAGTGTTATCCCCCGATAGTTGGAACACACCCTCCGGTCCCCCTTTTTAAATAGGGGGACCACCACCCTGGTCTGCCAGTCCAGAGGCACTGTCCCCGACTGCCATGCAATGTTGCAGAGACGTGTCAACCAAGACAGCCCCACAACATCCAGAGACTTGAGGCACTCAGGGCAGATCTCATCCACCCCTGGTGCTTTGCCACTGAGGAGCTTCCCGACTACCTCAGTGACTTCGGCTTGGGTGATGAATGAGTCTACCTCTGAGTTCTCAGCCTCTGCTTCCTCTACTGAAGACATGTCAGTGGGATTGAGGAGATCCTCGAGGTATTCCTTCCACCGCCCGACAATGTCCCCAGTCGAGGTCAACGGCTCCCCACCTCCACTGTAAACAGTGTTGGTGGAGGACGCCGGATGGTTTGCCAGAATTTCCTCGATGCCGACCAATAGTCCTCCTCCATGGCCTCCCCAAACTTTTCCCAGACCCGAGTCTTTCCTTCCACGACTGCCCGTGCTGCCGGTACCCGTCAGCTGCTTCAGGAGTCCCCCGGGCCAACCAGGCTCAATAGGATTCCTTCTTCAGCTTGACAGCATCCCTTACTTCCAGAGTCCACCACCGGGTTTTGGGATTGCCGCCACGACAGGCATCGGAGACCTTACGGCCACAGCTCTGGACAGCCGCATCAACAACAGAAGTGGAGAACATGGTCCATTTGGACTCAATGACATATGGCCGGAGGTCAGATGACACGACCACAAAGTCGATCTACACTGCTGTTCGGCCCATACGCCGGAACAACAGTGAGAGACCTATCCCCGACCAAAAGGCTTAGGGAGATGACCCTTTCGTTCACTGGGGAAAACTCCAACACATGGCGGCTGAGCCGAGGAGCTATAAGCAAGCCCACACCAGCTCGCCACCTCTCACAACGGGCAACTCCAGAATAGAAGAGAGTCCAGCCTCTCTCGAGGAGTTCGGTTCCAGAGCCCAGACTGTGCGTAGAGGAGAGCCCGACTATCTCTAGTCAGTACCACTCAACCTCTCGCACCAGCTCAGGCTCTTTCCCCCCCAGTGAGGTGAAATTCCATGTCCCCATGGCCCCACCGTCCGGGGATTGGGTCGCCAGGGCCCCCGCCCACGACCGGCATCCAAATCACACCGCACCTGCCCCTTCTGGACCCTCCTGCAAGTGGTGAGCTCACTGGAGGGCGGGCCCACGTTGCTTCTTTGTGCTGTGCCCGGCCCAGTCCCATGGGCAAAGACCCGGCCACCAGCTGCTTGTCTGCGAGTCCCAACCCCAGGCCTGGCTCCAGGGTGGGGCCCCGGTAACGCCAATCTGGGCGACGTACGCGTCCTTGATTTTATCTCTGTCATTAGGACCGATCTTAGTCTGACCTGTCACTCCCTCTGACAACATCCTACCAGCCTTCTTTTCCCAATTCTCTTTTATATATGCTGTATCTTTACCTTTTAAATTTTCTACTTCTTTGTATAATTTTGAGATTAACTTTTTACCGAAATCTGATTCATATACTAAAATAAACAATTTGCTAATTCCTGAGTCTAGCTCATCTAAATTCATCCTTGTTATTATTTGCTCTAAATAATGTCTCATTTAAAGATATCTGTAGAGATCCTGACTGTTTAAGCCATATTGGTTCTTTAAATCCTGAAAGCTTTTAATAACCTTCTTTTTAAAAATATCCTAAAATATTATTGGTCCCCTTTCCCATCCACTGAACCTCTTATCTGCTGTACTAGGTATTGAAGGATAAACCCAGTCATGGATTCAGCTCTTCTTTCAGATGTTTTCTTAATTTAGTATCATTTATTATGGCCTGTAATGGAATAGTGGCTGACGTGCAACATTCAATGTCCTTCCATCTCGCCACATATGATGGGTTGTACATGTTCAACAGAGTTTTTATCTGTGCGGTATGATAATATAGGGCAGGGCTAACCCCCCTTCAACCCTGGGTAACTGTAAAGCTCTGAATCTAATCTGTGGTCTTTTCCCTTGCCTTATGTATCTTGAGATGAATTTATCCCATCCTATGAAATCTTTGCTCCTTCTGCTGGCAGAGTTTGGAACAAATATAGCGACCTTGGAAGAACATTGATTTTGATTACTTCTATTCTTGAAGCTAAACTTGTAAACGGGATTAAATTCCATCTTCCAATATCAAATTTTATTTGAGAGATTAAAGGATCATATTATATAGATTTTAATTGATATAAATCTTGAGGCAGAGTGACTCCCAAGTACCTGAAAGATTTTGAATGATGTAATTGATGCGTGTAAAGGTGATTATGTCAGCGTTGGCATTGTCGCTTTGGACATCACCCTCCTGAATGAACTTTACAGTGTTTGTGTGAACATTCAGTCCTAATGATCCTGCTCACCCCTCCAGGGGGGCAGATTTACTGTAAGCACACAGCTGAAGTGATGTTATGTGGGCGTGAGGACGTGAGAACAGTCAGAGCAGCAGGTCACGTATCAAACAACAGCAGTGGAGCGATGTGGTCGTTCTGCTTCCTGCTGCTCCGTTTCCTCTCTGATGGACTTGCACATTCGGACCCCCCACTGTGCGATAACCAGCACTGCAACAATGGGGCGGCTCGGGGGGGTGGGGGGTGGGGGTCACAGTGTGTCCTCCCTTCACACAAACATCTTTGTAGCTTCTCCTCTGCTCGTAAACCAGTACGACTCCACGTGACCCCAGAGAGAGGGGGGGGGGTGCTGAGGACCAGAGCACAGAGTGTCGTTCTTTAAATATGCTTCAGTTTTTATAATGTGACCTCTGACCTACAGATCAGCTGGGAGCAGCAGCACACTGTTTGGACCAGACAGGTGTTAAACACACACACAGATCATCAACACACACACAAGAAAGGCTGGAACTGCTTTCCATTAGGTTAACTGTATTACAGGGAATTTATTAACAGGGTTAAAACATAGATAGAAGGGAACAAAATTCTACTCTAATACACACATACGTACACACACACACACACACACACACACAAAATGAAGTCATCTTAAAGGGATAGTTCATGTTTTTTGAAGTGGGGTCATATAAAGTACATATCTATAGTCGATCTGTTTCCTGTTTCACCAATCAGCACAGCCTTAGTTTGGAGCAGCAGAGAGTCGCTCCAGCCCAGAAGCTCAGCTTTGTACTGCAGCAAACAGAGTCCAAAGAAAAAGTGAAATAAAACACCTAAAACTAGGCTCACCTTAAAAAATCTATAATAGTTCAAGTGTATGTTGTAAAGGGAAAATTCACACCGCTTTACATCACCATCAGATGCGTCAATGCATAGAGATACAAAGGTTCTATGGTTGAGAAAATGTAGCTCCAAAAGAAAGGAAAGTCTGACAGCGATGTAAAGCGGTGTGAATTTTCTCTATAGATATGTACTTTATATGACCCCACTTCAAAAAACACAAACTATCCCTTTAATGTTGATTTGATCTTTCATTCGCAGTTGGGTGGGAGGAGCTACATCTGAGCGCTCCTGGTCGACGCCTCTCTCAGACAAGTTGCTGTTTCTCTGCGGTTGCGTCCTGACTGACTGACTCCAGCTGAGGGAAACTTCCAAGAAACAACCACAATGAAAGACTTCACATTTGTATAACTTCTGCTGGATTCCTGAGAAATCCCCACTTTAACAACACATGTGCAACAATTCAGTGTTAATTAAAAACAGTGTGAGGTCTGCTGTGTTTGTACACAGTCTTACTGAACTGCTTCACACTGACTCAGCATCAAAAAGAAAAGAGGCGTAAATATGGTCCAAACACAGAGGAGAAACAGTGATGAGTAGAACACTGCAGATCACAGATCAGAACACATCCAGAGGACTGTAAACTTGTTCTGAACATGGTTTTGTCAGGAGCTGATGATGGAGGCTACACCTCACTGAGCTGCACATGCTCAGAGCAGATCATCAGCTGGCAGACGGACAGCTTCAGTCTCTCGTTCAGCGAACACAAGTTGGGCTGCTGGAACAGGCGGATGGAGACGTATCAACAGCATCCTGAAGTACGACACACACTGCGTTGTCAGGTGTTTCCACCACAGCTGATAAACAGCTGTGAGCTCTGCAGGTGTTTCAGGTCCAGAGACTTCTGTCTGTGCTCATCACTCCATCCTGTCCTCTGTCTGACCTGCGTGAAGAAGATCTCAGCAGACCACAGACTTAATCAGTAATGACAGTCTGACCTTCTGATTGCACATAACAATAAAACATGAAATCAAAGCGTGAAACTGTTTGTGTCCCGTTTGTCTCGGGCCTGTTTGTTGGTTCTTTAGTTACAGAACAGCTGGTCTCTATCACCACAAACTTCATAATCATCCTCAGCTGCTCTCCATGTTTGAGACATAAAATCTGAATCAACATTCATTTTCTTGGAAGAACATTAAAACCGTCTCTGTTGAGGGTAAGCTCAGTGAAACAGAACCAGAACCAGAGCCTCACTATGATCCTGAATGTGGAATAAAACTGTACAGGAGGTTTGTTCTGTGTCATCATCTGTACCATGAGAGAGAGGTGGGGTCACACCTGGACAGGTCACCAGGTGTGGGTGGCTGTGGCTCAGAGGTAGAGTCAGTCAGTCTGGAAAATTGCAAAAACTTTGA
>JARJLU010015174.1:0-10261 GCA_030272975.1 Sparidentex hasta
AGGTCCCAGTTCTATCAGGTCCCAGTTCTATCAGGTCCCAGTTCTATCAGGTCCCAGTTCTATCAGGTCCCAGTTCTATCAGGTCCCAGTTCTATCAGGTCCCAGTTCTATCAGGTCCCAGTTCTATCAGGTCTCAGTTCTATCAGGTCCCAGTTCTATCAGGTCCCAGTTCTATCAGGTCCCAGTTCTATCAGGTCTCAGTTCTATCAGGTCTCAGTTCTTGACAATTGAAATGTTTTACTGTTTTCTGATGTTGATGTCCCCCCCCCGCCCTCTCTCTCTCTCTCTCTCTCTCCCTTTCTTCATGCTCCATCTCATTAATGTTCCCTTTTGTTTACATCTGTTTATACTCTATCTTTCCATCCTCCACCCCCAACAGCACCACTTTTATTTCTGCTTTTCATTTATCTCCTATCTCCCCCCCTCCCTCCCCTCTCTCTCCCTCTCCATCTCCATAGTGACGTGATGCTACCATGACGACTAAACAGGAACGAGGGAGATTGATAAATTAGCTCTTAGCGAAAAGCACACATGTGGAACACGCATGGATCACCCAGGAGCACGTACACACACTTAGACACACACACTCACACACACATCCACGCACACACACACACACACACACACACACACACACACACACACACACACACACACACACACACACACACACACACACACACACACACACACAATAACCTGGCGAGGAACAGGCAGCCATTAGGTTATATAACCTTTTGACAGTTCCCAGCTGGCCAGTAACGAAGGATAAAGTACTGGATCGTTCTCTATTCACACACACACACACACGCACACACACACACACACAGAGTCCTGAAAGTGCTGTTTTGCACAGGAACAGGAGGAGGAACGACTGCGTTGTGTTGTGTACGTATGACAGTCGGTCCACCATCATTCATGCTCTTTACTGGAATGCAACAAATCACTAATATCATCAGTATCAGTAACAGCAGCTGGTCAGTGGCTCAGGGCCCACACAGAGTCATGACCGAACCCTTAAAGGAACAGTTCACCCAGTATCTACTCACCATCACGCTGATGGAAAGATGTTTCTGGAGCTTCACAGCTGAACAGCGCTGCAGCATCCTCCTACACAACTGAAGGGCACAAAATGGCTCCACACGGCTCCTCAGAGATTATCTTCCCTCCTGTTTATTAACCTGACTGCAGCAGTGATCATCTTTACATCATGTACTGTTACAGAGAGCAGACAGTCTGAAATAAACGTCATGCGTTTCTGACGTTTCTGTGCCTAAATGCCATCATGAGATTCAGACGCCGGCGTCCTCAGTGTCCTGTGATTTCTGCACCTACCCTCCGTATCCCGTCTCCTCCCTCTGACTGCTGTGTGGTACAAAACTCAGGCTGCAATTACATTTCCTAACAAAACACTGATGGTAAAACTAATTAGAAGTTCATGAACATAACTTCTAGAACACGAGGCTGCTGGACAGAAGCTTCAATTTCTTCTTCTTCCTCTAAATAAAAGCCAGGCAGGTATGAAATAATTTTGTTCTGCAGATTAATTGCTTTTAGTATTTTGCGTTATGAACTGGGAGGAGCCAGGCTGCTGATCGGAGCTCTGGCTTTGTTTTTATTCCTGCTGACGGTCGATTCAGAGATCACACAGCAGAGAAACGACAGAAACAGCTGGTAAGATTTTCACATCAGCGTGAGGTGAATAACACGAACGATGTTGGCGTTTGGTTTGAGCCAGCTTGACCCAACGTGTCGAGTCATTTTATTGGCTGTGCACTCCAAAGAAAATTCACTTCGCACTCAATCTACATACTCTAAACGGACTAAAAACCCTGCTAGCAGCACGTAGAGCCTGCAGTGCTCATTATTATACAAAATGCTGGAGCCAATATATTTTACAATTCTCAGCAGAGTGTTAAATTGTTCTGACGTGTTTGTTATGTAAGAGCAGGCGGGTGTGAAATCACTGAGGCCGTTCTCTTTAGGACAAATGTTTCAGTTTCAGAACTTGTCTTGTTTGATTTCATATCCCGCTGCAGACTCACAGGCCGAACACACACATTATAGTATCTCTTTCTCCTCTGTGGTTTAAAATAGAGGAGCTGTAAAACCACTTTGAAACTATATCGTCCATGATATATGTATATATGACTACATATAAATACTGTACACTGGAACATTAACATGATATCTGACCTCTATGTGCAGATTATCACCTTCCACACATTACAGGCAGTAATCGGAGCATCACACCCTGATGGTTTTGCTGCTGGTGATGAAGGATACAGTCCCGACCAACTGGAACTCTGAATAGTTGTCACACTTCCAACTGCTGAACCAATGGCAGCGCGAGTCCTTCATGTAGGTGAACATTCCTGAAAAACAAAGAAAAACGTTATTTAGAATCAGATTCAGCACATTACTGATGATTAAAGGTCCACTTTGTGAGGAAAAGGTCATGTTGGGATTGTAGATCGGGCCGCTCGTCCTCCAGCAGCGTCAGTATTTGATGATGAGCGAGAGGTCGACGAACAGACGAGAGAAGGAAAAAGCTTTAAAATGAAGAGGAAACAAAGGGAACACAAGAGGGACGTGTGAGGTGAAGGAAGAGGCAGAGAAGACGTAAAGGAGCTCCTGCAGGAAACATCTGGCTCCTGAGTCTGCAGCCAGCTGGAGCTCAGCAGAGCAGGTTGTCCAGTAATCAGAAGGCTGCTGGTTCAATTCCCCCGGGGTAGAACACTGAGCCACAGGTTTCTCCTGGTGATCAGATCGGCACCTCGTGTGGCAGCAGCTGCCAGTTCAGTGGACGGTCAGTAGACGCTAAAGTGCAAATGTTAAACGAAATGCTGAAGTTGTTTCAGGACAGAAGAACAGGCAGCTGGTCTCCTGCAAGACTTCGAGGACGGTCACCTTGATTTTACATCGTTATTACAAAGTAAACCTCAGACAGTACACTGATGACATCACTCCTTCAGTCCAAAAATATGAATGATCTGTGTTTTTTTCCTCTCAGACGTTCAGATCGACAGATTTGTGCTAGAAGTTGTCTTTCGTGATCAATCAAAAGGGAAAAAAGACAACGAGCAGTTGAGCAGAAGGAGCTCAACAGAATAATCTTTTCCAGGTCCGACTGAGAGAAACAGCCGCGGTCTGTTCTGAGCGGAGACACACATCTGGACCGCTCACATCTCTGAACACCAGAATCTGACACTGCCTCAAGCATAAAAGAGCCTGTGTGTGTGTGTGTGTGTGTGTGTGTGTACACCTGCCTGTGTGCAGCTGTAGGTGTGTGTACGTGTGTGTGTGTGTGTGTGTGTGTGTGTGAGACAGAGCCGGGACTTTCCCTGTGCTGCTAATGAGGGGAACACAGCTTTCATTGAGTGTGTTGCTTTGGGCCGACGTCCCCTGGCACCAAAAACACAGACGACCGTGGAAAGATGGAAAGACGATGGAAAGAACAACTTGAGAGGCTCGCAGGGAGAAAGAGAAAGAGAGAGAGAGAGAGAGAGAGAGAGAGAGAGAGAGAGAGAGAGAGACACACACAGATAGAAAGTCAGGAGAGAGAGGAGAAGAGGCAGATGCACGGACAGACGTTCGCTTTGGTTTCTATTCCAAAGTAGTTTTTAATGCAAATTCCAAAGTACTGAAGAAGAAAAAGTCTGAATCAAAGCAGCAAATGTTGGAGAAAATATCATATCAATATTGTAAAAGGTTTCTCAGCTGCACGTGACGGGGGAATGTTTCTTGTGGTTGAAAGAAACATTTTTAAAAAAAGGTGACGGAAAGTTCAGCTGCTACTTAAATCTCACATACACAAACTTTAGATTTCAGTTTAGATTCAAATAATGTCCATTTACGTTCAAGCTGAACTATGACGGGAACACAGACGGAAGTACGATGTTGTTGGAGGACAAAACTTCAGACTTTAGTTTCCCGTTACTGACATCACACGACACTTTCCACACTGAGCAGGTCTGAACCAAACTCCTCGTCGAGCAGAACCGGACTCAGCGGTGCGCAGCCATCTGCCTCGACAGCATTGTTGGGTTTCATTCAGGAATAATGATCCGGTCCAATCGCACCCCAAACCTACAGTACCAGCCACAAACGTACTGGATCGGCGTGGGTCATAATGAGAATCTATCGCTGCGACTGATACTTGGTGGACTGGGATCCAAGTTCAAGCTTGTTTTTGGAGGGTTAGAGGAGAAGAGAGGAAGAGACACGCAAACAGAGACGCAGAGATAAAGAGATGATTAAAGTCAGGCAGCCGGTGAAGACGGGAGAGTAAACTGTGCCTGAAACAGTCGGGGAGAGGAAGGAGGTCATAATCGGAGCTGCTCCAGCCTGAAATGAGAGTTTGTTGCTGAGTTTCCAAAACCAACACTTAGCGTTTTTCTGAGCCATCTGACACTTATTCCTGCTGCAGTTTCACCGACCTGCAAACTCACAGAGCGCGTCCGCTGAGACCTCCATCTAATAAAAATTTATTTTCCATTTTTATCCAATAAAAATCTGTTTTTCTCTCTGCTTGTTTTCAATAAAACACGGCTTCACTTTCCATTCACTCTGCATCAAACTGGATCTGCCCTCCAGATCATCTGCTGTCCTCGGCTGCCCCGGCCGACATGCTGCTGATCTCCGCCTCTGTGTTTTCTTTATTCTCGCTCGATTGAAGCCGCTCCGTGGACATTGTTTATAGCTCAGTTAACCCGACACGCCAGATGGTTTGTTGCACAGAACCACTGAGGTAGTCCTTCCAAGGAAATTGTTTGGAAAAGGGAAGGCGCTTTTAAAAAAGGCTTGGCAGGTGATCGGACGTCCTGACCACGCCTGGAGCTGCCGCTGGCTCCTCACAGGACACTGATTGGTTGGTTATGGTCACATGATCGTCAGTGCTCCACAGCGGACGCACTGACACGCTGATGGCCTGAACTCTGACTCCTGTGAGCTGGAGGTGCGTCTCACCGTAGTCTGTGTGGAAGATCTGTCGCACCAGCAGCAGGAACCACTCCTTCGTCAGGCCGCCCATGTCGAGCCCCGCCTCCCCGACAAACGTCACCCGCAGCTTCTTCTTCAGGTCGCACCTCTTCCTCATCAGCTACAGAGGAAAGAGACAAAACACATGAGACTAAAGAAAAGATCACCGTTTGTTTTTCATGGTGTGCTGCATCATTTACACAGCTGCTCCATTAAAACCTCCCAAGTATGAACATTTAGAGATTACAGACCAAATCACTTCAGAAAACTGAGACATTTGTGCTGATTCTTACTCAAGAAACTAACATTTAACGTCACTCAGACTCAGATTTGAGGGCTCACGTCAGATTTATAGTTAGGTTTAGGTTAGACTGAGTGTTTGAGGTCGACACATGAATGAGGAACATTAAAGTCCTATTTTTCATCCTTATGAATAGTTGTGCATGGTCACCGCCCTCTCTGTGTTCCCACACCACAAATTAGCCTGTTTTTTCTCTCATTACAAAACAGATTTCTAACAATGTATTTTTGTTTGTCATCACAACATCGTGACGCCCTAAAATTTCCACTTTCCACTCGTCAGAGAGAAGAATTCCTCCCCTCATCATTATCTTTTCCTCAGTGCTTCAGTGGAGGGTGTAAGTAAACTCAATGCTGACAAAAAAAATATGTAGATACGCTCTGATTAAACTGCAAATTCTGTTCAGTCAGATCTGACACTGGACCGGCACCACGCTGGGTCTGACTCAGATCCTGGACCTCATCAGATCAATTTTCAACTTTTTCTGTGCTGGCAAAAGCAGGACATCGAAAACACTGTTTTATACTTTTACTTCAGGCTCCCTTTCAAAATAAAAGTATCACGCCAGCATCCTCAACGTTATGCATGTCAGAGCATCCTGCTGCCAGATGGAAGCGACGAGAACTCTTTGGATGGAGGGCGACTGGGATCATCCAGGATTATTTGGCTCGTGTCCTCGCACAGATAAGGAAAGTCATTCAAGGATGCGCCTGTAATTTTGGTGCACACTTTAACAAAACCCTGCAATCTGTTTTCTATTTTTAAGCGAATGTGTCCTGCAGCAGATGACAGAGGGGAACGTGAGCACCGGCTCACTGCAACAGGAGTCAACATCAGAAACACATGCTGATGTTGTACAAACAGTGAAGCTGAAGGTCAGTCATCGATATCAGATAACAGAGCCGAGATCTCTGCAGCGCCGCACAAACTCAACACACCAAATCTAAGTGAGAAATAACTTTTAAGTTTGTTTGAAACAAATCAACATGCAAATGTCTCTGAACGCACTTTCAGGTGTTCTGATGCAACTTTTCTCTGAATCTGAATCGAGTCCTTGTTATGTAATCTAATCATCTGAAACAGATGGGACAAGAGTGTGTGTGTGTGTGTGTGTGTGTGTGTGTGTGTGTGTGTGTGTGTACTCACCTCATCCAGTGAGTCGCTGAGGAGTTGTGCTCGTCGTACTTTAATGTTGAGGAACAGAAGATTCATGTCGACTCTCTGCCTGCGAGAAACTTTACTGACCAGACTTTGCTGTTGAAACACAAAAACACCCACTCGCACTCAAAGTCTGGAGACGTTTTTCACGCGTCTGTGTCACGAAGCTCTTTGTTAGAAACTAAACGGTTCTGGAGGAGAGAGTCCGGACCTTCAACAGGAAAAAACATCTTGAGTCTCATCAGATTGTGACGGGAGGAGAGCTCCGAGATTATTACATGAAACTCATCGTTACCTTCAGTAAACTTGTGGATTTCTCTGGTTTGAAGATCGTTGAACACATTTGGAATAACGTAAGTACGTAACTCAACATGCAGAAGTCTCACCCTGGCCTGACTGATCATCTGTTGCTCGGAGTCTTTCTGGATGATGGCTTTCTTCACCACCGTCGAGAGGATGAAGGGAAACTGGCAGAAAGAAAACCTGCAAGAAGAGATGTGAAAAGTTAACAACCCTGAAAAGATTCTTTCATCCGTTTCAAAAATCTATATTCCTTTATAGACTGCAGAACAAAAACAATTTATTCCTGACCAACTCTCAAGTGTTTTTTAAAATTACAGGCTTCATTTAAACGAGCAGCCTCTGAAATCTGCACCGTCCAACACGAAACACGCAGAACTCCCGACCACACCAGCCCGGGGACGTTTAGAGCCGATCGTCTGAACTGTAAACTCTGGATCCATTTCCTTTATCAGACGTTACGAGCCATGACGCAGCGTGAAACAGACTTCATGGCTTCTCAAAGTGTTTCCACGGTCGTGGACAAACTGCAGCTGTGGGAACGTTCCTCCACCTCTGCTCAGGAGGAGATCCTCACTCTAACATCACTCTCGGTCGCGGCTCGTGCTTAGTCAAGCTAATGCGTCGTCACATCTGTTAACATTTCTGGCTCTATTAGTAGGCGAGACCAGAGACACTTCCCCGGGAAAAGGTTCCACCGCTGCATCATTTATTATCCTGTAGCATCGAGCGGTGAGTTCAAACGTCGTCTGGTGCTTTTTAACCACCGCTGAGCTGATTTATCAATAAAACTCTCAGCTGACAGAACAGAAAATGCAACTCAAATGTGAGGATTTGCTGCATTAAACTGAATTAGTGTGTTTTTTGGTGTCTGGTGGTCATAACAGTCACTGAACCAAAACACAACTTTGCACCAAAGCTGCTGAATTAATCCAAAATTCACAAAAGCGAAATGATTCAGCTTCCTGAATACATCAACGACCTTCACCCAGCGTCACACTGGACCTCTGATCGGATGTTTCTGTAAACAGAATTCTCTTGGACCTGTACGCTGTGTTTCCACTGCCGGGTAACACTTGGCATGACTCAACTCGCTCTGAAAGAATTCCCCAGTACCAAAAGTACGTCTAGTCCAACTGAGCCGAGCCGAGCCGAGCCATGCTGTGCCGTGGAAACACTGTTGACTTCTCTCTCTCTGACTCCTCTGCAGATTGAGAACATTCACCACAGAGAGATTTTATACAGCTTCACAACATTTTGTCCACCTTTGCTGTCTGGATGGATAATTTGTGTAAATGAACTAAAACCTGTGGGAACACTTCCAGCAACAAGCCGACAAAAACTGCTGCAGTGAAGACCGACACCGTGACGTATTTTCACTTCTGATGTTGTGTTTGGTTTAATTATTCACCAGCGACATGAGCAGCTCTGGACACATTCAGCCATTTTAGTGAAAATCAGCCAGTGGGTTTAATGGACAGTCGGATAGCTGACCTGTTTGAGTTGCCGTAGTTCTGCCAGGTCCTGTACTCCTCCATGAAGTCTATGTGCTCCAGAGTGATGTTGTAGAAGTCGGTGAAAGGCATGATGGGAGGAGAGGAGACGCTGTTGGCTGCATCTGAGGAGCGGAGAGGAAGAAGAAGCGACGTCAACGTGAGAGAATAATCAGCGGCTTATCAACACTATACATACAATAATCACACAGCCAGATGTTAAGATGATGTCAGTGTGTGTGTGTGTGTGTGTGTGTGTGTGTGTGTGTGTGTGTGTGTGTGTGACACGCACTGAACAGGCCGAGCACTTTGGTAGCGGAGGGAATCCACCAGGAGCATTTGGCCAGAGGAGGAAGTTCGTCTGGTTCTGCAGGAAACAGACGGGTGGAGATGAACTGCAGGAGGCGCTCTACCAGCTGCCTGAACCGCCTCGCTGACAGCCTGACACACACACACACACACACACACACACACACACACACACACAAAGTTAATATTGGTTAACATCAGCAGCTTGGCAGGTTCAAAACTGCACAAACTGCACAAATCCTGAAATATACACACACATAAAAATAGACACTTAAACTTCAAGAGAGAAAAAAAAAAATAACAGCTTTGGATGCAGAAATCTGTTTTTCTTTTCTTTTTTTTGGATCTGAGTGGAACCGAACACAACTTGTAATTTGAAGCGGCTAGCTTGTAAATCATCACCACAAACAGGACTCATTCTTCAGGGTTGAGGGAGACGCACAGAAGCTGGCTCACATCTGTAACTGCAGGATGTGTGTCGACTTTTAAAAGCTGCAAGAGTTGATTAAACTATCTGGAGGTGGATAACACGATGAACCAACATGTATAGAAGCAGCTGCTGAGTTACAGAGTGCTGCAGGGATGGTGTATTTTGTTAAGTTAACACAGAAGTTAGCAGCCGATAGTTCGTATTTCAAAAAAGCCATTTACTCTGAGACAAGAGAACTGTGAGTGCAACAACAACTCTGTACATAATCTGTCTCTATTAGTGATGCAAATGTTGGTTTAAAGCTTCGAGTTAAAAGCTGTGAATATCAGCAGCATGATACAGCTGCCAACAACAAATACGATTAGAATATTTATCGTTCTTTTAACAGTCGAACTGGGAACACGATACCTACATTTAATTTTAGTACATATATTCAAAAGCTGCGTGTGATGTTTGCGTCAGGAGAGTGAGCCCGAGCAACGAGTGAGAGATGGAAACACTTCGAATTTACGTTCCCGTCGTACGATCAATCACGTGCTAACGCTGCTGCAAAGAAGAGACGACAGGACCAAACACTCCCACACATACGCAGAGTTATTTACACGGCTTCAAATCACAGATTTTCCTCTGAGGGCTTTATAAGCTGTTCAACACACAGCCGCCTATTCCTCAGACGCAGTTATGGGAAAAACAGTGAAATATGATAAAGAAACTAAACAAAAATCTGCTGCTTCTGCTGATGGATGTGCAGGACGAGAATAACAAGTCAATAAAGAGAAACACTGGAAACTTTAACATCACACTTACTTTTTGAGCCAGTGAACCAGGAAGTGGTGGTCGGCCTCGGACAGAGCTGCGATCTGCCTCAGCAGGTGGGCGTAGATCACGTAGGTGCTGGTGCTCGAATACTGAGGGTTCTGCACGCACACACACACACACACACACACACACACACACACACACACACGTCATATCGTTTACACAGTCAAGATGGAGACATCTGAGTTTTTTAAAGATGTTCCCTCCGCTGAGTGTTTCACATTTGGGACTAAAAAAAGTCAAAAGTAAAAAAAATCATCAGCACACTCAGACCTCCAGGGTTTCCTGTCTGCATGCTACCATAATAAAAAACAAAACACTTGGAGCCAGAATAAAATGCTGGCAGTCAGGGTTTGTACATGTCAGATGTACTGTATTGATATTTCTCCAGTATGAAGTCACATCACATTCACATAACATGTTTATGACCTTATTTTCATACGCTTCGTTTTAAACGTTCCAACATTTGTA
>JARJLU010015175.1:0-71868 GCA_030272975.1 Sparidentex hasta
GTCAACCAGCTGGTCTGCAGTCTACAGTCATTGCACATCTTTGTTTAGAATAGTAGAATAATGTTGGTGGAATTTATTTATTTATTAATTTTAATCTTTTTAAACTTCATGTTTGGCGTCTGTGTTAATTGAAAAGTACTTATTGACAAGTTGTTTTGAAATTAAAGCAAATTGCACTGATAGATTTGTTCATGTTCATTCCGGGGGAAGGGAGCGTGGCCGGGGGGGGGCACTACAAAGCATTTGTGCTTAGGGCACCCAAATGGCTAGCTACGGCGCTGGTCCTCACCATCCTCGCATTCTGTAGAATAAATGGCATTTTGTGCTTAACACACACATTCACTCAGCAGTCCAACAAGTGACCATTGGCATTGGACAAATCAAGAGTCTATGGGCAGGAACAACGGCTTGGAATAAAGATAGAATGGCAGTGCTGTGTGGTGAGTATACATCAGCTGTGTCAGCTTTCTCCAAAGCCCCACACTCATTACATTGAGAGAAATAAATGGTGCATAGAATAGCACCATTTTTTCATTCATCATTACCTCTCTTATTCAGTCTAAAGTTCTAATTTTACCAGCCCTTTTGCAGTGACTAGTCATTTCTATGCATTAGTTTGATGAATTTGGGGGCTTTACTGTGCCTTATTCCCATCTGAAACAGGCCACAGCGTTGAGTGTATTTGATTGCCTTCCTCTAACAGCTGTCATTTTCTGGCATCGATCAGCTGACTGAAGTTGCGACGTCAGACTACCAATCAAAGCGCAACATTTATAGCTTTTACTGTAAGAGGCAGGAACTCTCTACTCCGAGTGTCGACTAAGCGGTGATTCAGTTGAACGCACCTCCAGTGCACTTTTCTCTTCCTGCGGCCTACTTGCGCACGTTACCTCACATTAAACATTGAGAGGTCTCTTCCAGAGACGGGCTGCTGCGGGCTCTCCCAGGGCTCTGAATCATTCAGACGAGCACTGCACGCCATGCCGGGAGAACACTCCTGAGGACATGGGAGGGAATGCTGTACTCGCGCTCAACGTAAACAGTGTCCAGCAGCACCCATGCAAAATGTCAGTCAGACGCACACAGGACATGCACATGAATATGCAAACTGTATACATGAATGTGAAATGTAGATGGTGCGCATGCAGGTTGGATGTATCCACATCTGTGGAGTAGAATAGGTTTGTGTCTGTGTCTCTCTCCCTCCCTATGACATCTGAGTACACTGTCCTACATGCTGACAGTCTGTAACTACTGTATGCATTTAGAGGCAGCAGCATAATTGTTTTCGCGTGAGGCTGATAAGGCAGATAACTGTTCTGTGGGTGCAGTGTATCGGACCAGGCATTATGCACTGAGACCACAATATGCCAGCAGCGTTTTTTTTACCGCTTCGCTGTTACTCACACGTGTAACTCATTATTACTGCCTCTCTTTATCACATGACACATATACGGTTGTTGTTTAAACAGTCTGCCGTGGTGAACTGCTCTATATTTAGTTCGTGGCATGCACATGGAGCACTTATAGACCTTAATCTTGGCACAAATTGAAAACATTAATGACTGCTCTTAGTGAGCCAGTATTGGGCCATCAGCCTGTACACAAACCTGGGGGGCTAACAGGGAAGTTTCCTAACCACTTCTCCCATCTTGCTATTAAGAAGCAGTTCTAAAGAAATATTTATTGAACTAGTCCTGTCTTAACTCATAGAGCCTATGTATATCTTTGTTTAGAATGTAGGCGGAAGATGCCACAGACCACAGATGCGTTCAAATTTGTACATGGCTACGTATCATTTTCACCTGTTTGCAAAACCTGTTGTATCACATTCACAGTACGTTCAGCCTTGTTTGGGCTTGTGTTTCAGCGTTTGTGAGTGTGCAATCACTGGGCAGATTTGGTGCCCTGGCGTTTCAGTAACATTAAGGAGACCTCAGGAAAATTTCTTCTTCATCCTAAACAGAGACAGGGTTTCAGATTTAGGAAGTTTCTATCGCCTCATAAGGGCCTCAGTACCCTGGAAGGGTTTTACCTAAACGGAACACAGCCATCATCAGCATCATCAACCGCACATGGGCTTTTCATGCTATGATGAGTCGAATAGTCTGCTGCATAAAAAGGTCAGCAAGCTGTGCAGACAGACATTAAGCACCAAAACAATAATTTCATTGAATGAATAAACATTAAGCAGTTGTTCTGATTATCAGCACTGATTTAACATTGATTTATTCATGTAATAAAAGTTTAGATGGGTTGGCCTATTGGAAAAACAGTAAAGATACTCATATAGATGTTGTTTACAGCCTTTGGGATGTAAAAGTGTTGGGGGAGTCCGCGCTTCGACAGCTTAATTAAAGTTAGTAACACTCCCTGTTGATTACTAAAGTAACAAGAGCACAGGGGGTAATCCTGGGGGGTTTAATACTTTACACACACACACACTGTAGCTTAGTTTAATCTGGTGCTGGAAGACCCTCTGTCCTGAACTAACCTGACCGACAGGACCCCTATAGTGATGATGAATGTGTGTTGTGTGTGTGTGTGTGTGTGTGTGTGTGTGTGTGTGTGTGTGTGTGTAATCTGTGACTGAACAGGGTGTGTTTGTTTGCGCAGCACAACTCACCAACCATGGACAAGCAGCCGCACCTGTTCCGCCTTGTTTGCGTTTTAAATCCTTGACAGACCACCACTGTTTTCTTTTGCATTGCATTTAAATGTCATTGTGTCAATGCACATTACAGTAAGGGCAAATTACACGACAGCTAAAGTGTGGACACTTATTACGGATGGCTATAATATAATTGTCTTAAGGGTGATGGCAGTCAATACTTGCAGCTTAATCATTAGTTTTAATGACTACATGAGCATTGTTGTGGTTTAGCTTCAGCTTCACTGTTGCAGCCTTTAACCACATCCTCATACCAAACCCCTTCAGAGCTATCCTTACCTGTCCACCAGGTGCCTCCAAGCTTCTCTGCTTCCATCCCCGAGGCTGCCCCTCCCATCCGCTGTGCAAACAACCCCCTCACCAGAGCCTCCACGCCCATCTCCAACAGCCATATAAGTAACTCATTCATCTGCATGCACAGGTCAATTGTTCCTCTGTCAGTTCTTCCTGGTTTAGTACATTTGTTTTTCAATGCCTGTTACCTGCATGTTAATCCAGGCCTGTACCTGCCTGCCTGTTACCTGAACCTGCCAGTAAGCTCTTGCATCAATAAATTCCTGTCCAAGTCCAAAATTGGATTTTCCATGCACGACATGCCAATGTTTACAAAGGATGCTCAGCTAATCAAAGTGGGATGATAGTGAAGACACTGAAATGTATGTCTTGTTTCATGTCCGCAGATGCTGTTCAACACAAAGAATTGTGTGCATTTACAGGTGGGTAGAAACGCTACACTCACACACAAAAAAAGCTAATTTTCTCTGTTTTTACCTCTGCATGGGGCATTTTCTAGGCAAAAACAGGACTTATAATGCATGGCAACAAACAAGTGGGGAGGTCAGCCTGCCAATTTAGCCAGTATGTGAAACATTTTGTAAAAAGACATACAGTATGAGCCATTACGCTATGCATGCACTCAGTATGTCACACAGCTACCATGCAACCAATGACACCTTAGTGTGCCATCAAAACGTTTCACTTAAAAAAAAAAAAAAAATGAAAATATTCTTTGGTCAGTTACCAAATTTGTTTAGAAAGCTCGCTTAGAGTAGGCTTCACAAGATGACCTGTGTGTATCCACTCATAGCTGCACTGAGGCAAGATAGGTAAATGCATTTCCTATCACTGAAAATGAAAATATTTCAACATTTGAATATATTTGCCCAGAGAGCAGAGAGTTTAAAAGCACATTCCACCAGCAGCCACATGCAGGCATAGTGCAAAGAGATACGGACACAAGCCATGTTATTAGAAGACACAGCAAGTTAGAAAGAGAGGCAGAGAGAGAAAATGTCCTCTAACTGTCCCACTTAGCACCGAGCTTCACTCAGGGGGCTGAAATGGGAACCCTATTTAGACAGATGGGGGGGGGTGTAAAGATAATAGGGTGTGTGCTTCTTCTGTCGCATGTGTGCATGTGTCCGTCCTCTTGTTCGCACCAAATGGAGGGATGAATTAATCATTAGGTTCTGAGGAAAGCACATGTTGCATTTTGCAAACACCAAACTAAGCAGAGCCACCCAGAATATATCTGTAGGAAGCTTGGGGATCACAGATCTCTCTGTGGCTTCATTTTTGTGATGGTTATCTACCTCAGAATGCGCTACCTCAAAATGCGAAATTAGTGTCAAAGCATGGCCGTTATTTCTTTTTGTATAGGCGCAAGGTATTATCCACTAAACCCTGTTGCTCTTCTGCCAAATCCAACCTGGTTCAGCACTGAGAAATAGCATGTGAGGGCTGCCAAGTGTACACTAATGGTCTGGATTACGGAATATAAGAATATCGCATACCAGTGGTAATGATTTAAGCGGCATAACGATGGGCATTTCCACCCCAACAGCTCAGAGAAATCCTTTGTCTCGTCATGTGATAACTGAGCCCGCTGATCAGGTCTCCACTCACCGCCAGCCATCTGCTGCTCAGAGTCAGCTTCAAGTCCATCTGACAGCCAGCTAACCTGCTAGCACGGCTGTAGGGCGCTCTGCTCGAGTGTCTGATGTACCTGAAAGCAAGCGCGCTGGGTGACTGACTTGGCTGACAGGCAGACAGGCTGGGGTGACTGACTTGTGGGCTGAGCGGGCAGATTATCTTTCTCACTGGGGGAGAGCATAAGGAAGATATGCTCCGTTGCCTCACTCTGGGGAAGCCCTCAAAATGTGTTTGTGTGGGTGTGAGCATGTCTGTGGATCTGCGGGGGTGTGTGTGAGTTGCCTTAGGCGGATGAATGCAGACATTGTTTGATAGCAGTGAGCTGGAAGAGGAGAGCCTGTGCCAACAGCAACTGAGGAGACTGAGGAGGAGGAGGAGGAGGAGGAGGAGAGAGAGAAAGAGCAGGGGAGGGGAGGAAGGAGGGAAGAGGAGGTTTGTAAGTGGGTCGGGGTATCTGGGAGATTCATGGGGGGTTGGGAGGATGAAATAGGCAGCTAAAAGAGCACCCACAGCGGATCACGCTCAGCACGAAATAAGGGGAACTCTGGGTGAATCCACCGCAGGCGAGGATGACACATTTTTGACAGAGATCCCTTTAAAACAGTGGCTCAGCAGGGAAGATGGGAAGCACCTATTTTAAATCTCATCTGAGTTTATCCATGCACATTTACATAATCATTTGCGCATCAACACATTGTAATGCCTTTTATTTAATATACATATGTCTTTTTATATACATATATTTAAGAGAAGCAGAACAATAAGGCAGCAAGCTGAGCTGCAGCTATACACAGCTCCTTCCTCCAGTTACTGAACAGTTAATTGTTCTAAATGCCCATAGACACTCTGCTGGTTGCCAAGGTAGGTGCTAACAGTATAGCTAGATTATAGATTATAGATGGTTGATATTGATGTGGTTAGACACACACACGCACACACACACACACACACACACGTTGGATAATAGGATGACAGTTAGATATGTTGTCATAGCTCTCAGACACCTGGCCCCGTGTGTCCATATGGAAGAGGGCTTGAGGCCATATGGCCTATATGTCTGGCCCAAACTGTATTTAAGGCATGTCTGAGTGGTGTGTGTGTGTGTGTGTGTGTGTGTGTCACAAAGCTGTTGATGAGCACGTCTTGTACTTGTGTCCTCTAATTCAGGCTACCAACATGTTTAGTGGTATTTTAGTTTCCTTTGAACTTTTGCACGCTCACACACACACACACACACACACACACGGCCAGGGCTGAGTGAAGTAAGTAGTAATGGTACATTTGTAACATCAAGCTACTGTTTGCAAGAAGCTAGGATATGACAGGATTACACAGTGGGACACATCTCAGAAAGGAATTATTCTGAACACTGAGCTGTAGAACTAGTGCCATTAAGTCTTTCACTTGTTAGATTTCCCCCACCTTATTGCCCATGTTCCCCAGACGTGTGTAAACAACATTAAATCCAAAGAAGTATGCACGCAGTCTTTATAATTAGCCTTTCCACTCAGTCTTGTGACTCACCGAGCGAGCTCACATTAACATATGGAAGTCGTGTCTAATCCATCATAATTCATCTCTGGGTGTTTATCTCTACTTATTTGCCAAGCACACTGACATGTGTACAGACATGTGTCCCATGTACAGCATAGACACACAAGCACACACACACACACACAGACAAGGATGGAGTTAGTGTATGTAGTGATTATAAATTGATGAACAGTCAAAAGAAGCAAGCAAACAGTGCACGGGTGACAGGGAAGGTGGAGGAAGAGAGGAGGAAGAGGATGGGGGAGGGAGTGGAGGACAGACTCTGGCGCCCCGCCAACGTTGACGAAAGCTGCTTAGCCCACCCAGTTGCCATGGATACTGTCAGGAGCAGCTCCCAGCATGTGTGTGTGTGTGTGTGTGTGTGTGTGCCTGTGAGAGAGAGACAGAGAGAGAGAGAGAGTGCGAGAGGGAGAGAGAGAGAGAGAATGAGAGGTGGGAGGGAGGCTGAGAGAGAAAACCAGCAGGCAGGCGTTAGAGCAAGTCAGAGTGGGAGTGAAAGAGCACCAGACAGCAGGGTGTAGAGAGACAGAGAGAGAGAGAGAGAGCGAGAGTGGGGGTCAGTGTATGTGTGGCCAGAGAGAGAGAGAGAGAGAGAGAGAGGACAGAAAGGCAGCTGGAGAGCTTGAGGGAGACGATAGAGTGGGAGCGATAGAGTGCGAGATAATGGAGGTGCAGTCGGAGTGTGTGGAGCCTCCTGTGGCCCCTCAGTGTGACCCCCAGCCCACAGGGAAGATCAACAAAGCTGCCTTCAAACTCTTCGGAAAGCGGCGCACTGGCTCGGGAATGGCCAGCTTCTTCTCCTTCAGGAACAAAGGGGCTACAAACAGCGGGAACAACGGGAATTCTGACAATGGGAATTCTTTGAACGGAAACAGCTCGGCGTCAGTGGAACTCGTTAGGAGTAAAACCCATGATGGACTAACGGGCTCGAACAACGATGCTGATGGACGGAGAGGGGAGGGGCTTGCCAGCCTGGAGACGGGACCAGTGAGGTCTCTCAGCAAATCGCTGAGTTTCTTCTCTCTACTTCGGCGTGGGAGTTTTAGGTCTAGTGAAAATGGAGGGGCGGGACTTGTTCGGAGAGGGAAGGGCCTGAAGGGCTTTTTCAGCAGCATGCGATGGAGACGCAAGGAAAAAACAAACGAGGGAGAAGGGGAGGAGGTGGAGAGGAAGAGAGAGAAGGATGGGGATGTTGCTGATTCTGAAAAGGTAAAGGATATTACGCTCACCCTTGAACCCCCTCCGCATCATCACCAAGAGGATTGTGGGAATGCAGAGACAGAACCTAACCTAGAGACTCCCACTAGTAGTGCTACCATGACACCCCCACACTGTGTTGCCATGCCAGGGCCATCTGGTGAGCCAGACTCCCCCTTTCCTTACACTCCCACTGACTCGCCTCTGCACCCTCCCATCCAAAAAGCCAAAGCTTCAATTTCCAGCCTCACTCCCTCCCTCGCTACGCCCCCTTTGGATCGCTGCAGCACGGGCGACCCACCTTCGGAGCCCTCGGTGGATCGCCTCTGCTCTCTCCTCTTCACTGACGTCACATCGCTTAAGAGCTTTGATTCACTGACGGGCTGCGGTGACATTATTGCTGACGCAGACGAGGAGGGGCCAGTGGGTAATGGGGGCAGTGGCACCAGCAGCAGCAGCAGTGGGGGGGGAGGAGGCAGTGTGGGAGCAAGTGCTGGCAGAGCAGTTGGCATCACCAGTGCCATGACTCGTGGCTCCCCGACCAAAACCTCTCTACCTTCCCAGCTGACCCAGCCCATGTTTTCTGTTTCCACAAGCTCAGTGCCTTCCTCCCTCCCAGCCCGGGCCCGGGCACCGCCTCCACCGCAGCAGCACCCTGCCGGTAGTGGTGTGGTGGCCTACATGGGTGGAGGGGAAGAAATGGCCAGTCCAGAAGGAGTGGATGATGCAGATATGCAGGGGCTTTGGCACATGCTGCCCTCTACAGGTGACAACTCCCCTGCCTTGCCCCGATTGCACCAACCTCCCTCCTCCACCCCCACTTCCACTTACCCCCCACGCGCCACCTCCAGCCTCGTGAGCAGCCACCTGCCGTCAGCCCCCAGGAGTGCAGACCGAAAGATGCCCCAGGTGAAGGCACTGGGACTCAGTAAGATTCCAGTAGTTGGCGGGGCAGGAAGTCGGGTGGCTAAACCCCCTCTCCCTCACACACATGGCCGCCTTCCCACTTCCCCTGGTGAAAAAGAGCCGCTTAGTGATGAGGGCTACTGGGACACTCCCTCAGCAACACCCACAGCAACACCCGATGAGAGCGGGCTGCAGCGTAACGAGAGGATGGCCCTGTCACGCGACAGTTGCTCTGGAGACCACCTGTACGACCTCTACAATGACCCTGAAGGAGAGGATGAAGAGCAGGAGGACGATCGACACACTACTCCCTCTCCATCCACTGAATACAAACAGAGCCCAACTTCCCAAACAACTCCTCCGTCCTCCTCCTCGTCTTCCTCCTTCCGATCGATGAAAGGCAGCACTAGCCTTCCTCGGGAGTCGAAGATCCCAGTAAGCAGCAGTAAAACGCCACCCCCCCACTCTGCAAGCCAGTCAGCGCTCTCCTCTGTTCTGGAGGCAGAGTCCCCTCCACCAAAAACCGACGCGCCTCCCCCAGCTCGCACCAGGATCCCTGTATCAAAGGTGCCCGTTCGTCGCTCTGGAAACAAACCTGGCAGAGGAACAGCCCACAAGAAGTAGTTCCTCTCAGATGGGCAGTTCCCTCCTTCTAACTTATGGACTTGAGTGTACATCACTTTGATGCTGTTTATGCAGAGCCAAAAGTTTTCCCAGACCAAGAAAAATGTTGAGCCGTGGAGTTAACAGCCTATAAATTCCTCTCAAATCTTAAAAGCTCTCATTCCTTAAGTGTTTTGGCTTACGACAGGCTAGAATAGAATAAGTGGGTTTGTTCACTCGAGAAAGTCACGAGGAGACTCCAAAAAGCTGGGTTAACACTTCGCAGCTCTCACTGGAACTTTGGAGGCTGACTCTTGACAATCCATGGACTCGCAATAGACACATTTGCCTTGTACCTTCTCCTGGAAAAAAGCCCCTGACCCGCTGAGGGTTTTGACAGCTCATGATTGCACACTGCGAAAGAAAGAAAAAGCAGAGCACCTTTGTATCTTTTACATTTTTTCTTATGGAATTCCACATGGCATAACATGATTTTCTGATAAGGACCTAAACTAATCAGAGGGTTCCCCCCCCCCCCGAGTTTGTCATCTTGTCTAATCTGTAACAAATTACCTCCTAATCCTTTGATTTTAGAGCCAAAGTAAAAAAAAAAAAAGAAAAAGAAAAAACAAAAACCTTCATTTCAAAGCCTCTAGTATCTTGAACAGACTCAACAGTATCCTGGAATAACCCAACATTTTGGTTCGGCTGTTTTCTGTTTTGCTCTTTGAAGTTGGTCTTCTTCTGACCGTTCACTGATTATTAAACTGTATGTGCAAATACCGAGATCTGAACTGGTTTTATTACTTACATACTTTGCAGCTACACATGTGGCAAAGCTACCCTGCGGAATGCCACACAACATCGTATGTTTTTCTGAGAGGGGGACCTCCTCTGTTTTGACTGGTTCTTTTCTTTTTTTTTTTTCTTTTTTTTTTAATTGTGGATGGACTTCATGCTTAGCATCAGCCTGTTCCAGTTGGATCTCGCTTATAACCCAACGCATCACCACAAGTACATCCATAGGATGTCAATCTCTGGGATTTACAACTGTTGAACCTACCGATGGAAACTTACGAAACTATCGCAATACTCATCCTGGAGGGATCCTTTGCACTGATGCTTTGACACACACACACACACACACACACACACACACACACACACACACAACACTGTACATGCACACACCCTCTCCCTCTCTGCATGCAGTGCCACACCTACAAGGCGCAAAGGTCAGGGAACATCGTCTCATGCTGAATGATCTTCTTCACACACACTGTTCAACCTTTGACACTGTCTTAGTAGCTACGCTGGATGACTTTCTTCTCTAAGGACACATGCACAAACATCCAATTTTTTCTAGTTAGTACTTTCTCCCTCACTGGATTTCATACTGTTTTTATAGGCTCCTCCTTCCTTACTCACACTGCACGGATCTTAAACTGTGATGGCACCAGCTCCTTCAGTGCTCTGCTTTCTGTTCTGTCTGTTCATCTCTACTAACTAACACTGTCCAGGCTGATGTGAGCCGAGGACAGGGAGGCATTCTTTCTGTCAGCCAGTGTTAGAGAGCCAGAATATGCCTGCAGGTGTTTGTTTTTTTTTTTTGTATAAGTAGGCTGTGACCCAAAAGTCACCACACAAGGAAATACAGATGACGGAAAGATGTTTTAGTCTCACAATTAACTGAGTCATAGCTTATGACACAAAGAAAAACATTGGGGACTAATATTAAAGTCTTTCACCCTTCTTTTCCTGCTAATATAGCATTGTATGACTTCATAATAGGAGCCACCACCACAGCAGTGGGTGAATCTGAATGTAGCTTGACATCATTGTAGATCATTGGTCAGCATATATTTTCCTCTGTTGGCCTGTTTTTCTCTTTGTCCCTCTTATGTGGGGGCAAGACAAATGGTGGAGTTTGCTGCTTGCTAAGTCCCCCGTGCTCTGAAAAGCAAAGACAGACTACTGCACAGTGTTGCAGCCTCGCAAAGCACCACTTGTTTTAAGAATGAGGGGGTGTAATGCAGTCTTAAAAGGCCTTTGTCAGTGATTCAGCGAGACAAGTTACAGGGAGCAGAGTGTTCACCCTGCCCTTCAGTTAACGAGAGACTTTTATTTTATTTTTTTAATAGGAAAAAGACATTTGAGATGATGCAAGTTCTCTCTAATCCTGACCATAATGTTACCAATTGGATAATTCTAGTTCATGATAGCTTTCCATCTCATTTAGGATTGTGACGATTGATCCACAACACTGCTCCGGGTTCAGATGTCTTTTCAGGCTCCTCACGGTGCAGCGCAGGACAGGCCATAGGGTAACCTGATCTGAGGTCTGTTCTGCAGTAAGTGTGTTTCTCACCCACTTAAAAAGGGCAGGATGAAGGTCATCTGGGGAGCAGAGGGTGATCATGTCCTGTTTTCTCTGCCTACACTGTGCTCTTCGCTCTTTTGATTTATCATGCAATCACCCTCATTCCCCATGCCTTTGAGTGCCGACTGACTAAAAAGTGATTGGATGGAAACAGGCGGTGGCATAAAGTGACTTTTTGGGTGATTCCGAAGAGTCCAAAAACCACGATTTCCCTCCATGAATGTCACCAACCAAATGGAATTAATGTGAAGACTAAGAGAGAGAACTGGAAAAGGAAAGATCTTTATGCCTCATATGTTTGTTTAGATATTCCTTGGTTGATCTACCACCTGCTACAGTTTGGTGTGAAAATAGAAAGTTGTACCTCCACTTCTCAGTTAAAAACTTTAAGTTGAACATTTTGGTACCTCGAGCCATCCATCCATAAGCAAAGTAATGATAACACTGAGGCCACCATATTGCCACTTTGCTCACTTCCTTGTATTTCCTTTCCAGACTGACGCCATTGACCCTCTTTTCTTTCTGATTAAAAATCTGGGCCTTTTTTTGTGACCATTCGCTGCGATGAAAAGCACATCATGTTTTCCTTCTTTTTGTTACTGTCTGTTTGTTCACAGTGTGAAATCTTTCCACTTTTCATATTTAATGAATAAAACTGTGTTTGCGCTGATGGACCAGCTCCTGACTCTTTGTAACCACATTCACACAAGAATCCGTACACCTAAATGTCAGAGGCTTTGTGTGCCTGTAGAATTAAATCCAAACTAAACAGAACGCTTCCCTCTTCAACTCCCCTCCTCCGTCTCTCCACCCCCACATCCTGCATCCTGGTGGCTTTAAATCCCCAAGGAGCAGGCTGGCTGGGAGAAAGGGTGACAGACATGCTTTTGTTGACGTGCAGTGTGTGGCATTTTTGTTGTGGCATCGCACTTGGAGAGGGGTTGGCTTGGCTTGAGAGCAATAGGCTATCAATACATTTTATTGATCGCTGAGAGGAAAGCCTCTCGCACGTGTCATTGTCTGCTGTTGGTCTCATGGGAGAGGACAAAGAGACAGAGACCGACAGCCAAAATGATGACAAAGACAGGCAGCTGATGCACAGCTGATGCATGTGGAACCTGTGTGTGTGTGTGTGTGTCTGTGTTTATGTGTCCTGAATACGGATGAAAGGGAGGGTCTCATTGTTCAGAGGAGGACACATGTTGCTGGAGAAAAGCTTATATGTTATTGTGGTGTGGGTGCGCATGCATGTGCAGTGGGAGGAGGATTTGGTGCAGTGCGAATCCCCTTTGTAATGGTGCAGCAACCCCCCCCCACCCCTCCATCCAGCTCCCTTCCTCTCTCTCTCTCTCTCTCTCTCTCTCTCTCTCTCTCTCTCTCTCTCTCTCTGTTTCTGCACGCTGAGGTTTATGTAAAAGCCTTACGTAAGACCATAACACTCACTTGTACCGGCCCACCGGATCAAAGCTAGTGATGCTGACAGAGAGAACGGTGCACGCTGGTGCGCGCGCGTGTGTCGGCTGATCTCATCATTAATCTGCTGCTGCTGCTGCTGCTGCTGCTGGTGTTCGGGTGCTGGATGTGGTCCTCATTGTGAGCCATGTCTGCGCCTGTGTGTGTGTGTGTGTGTGTGTGTGTGTGTGTGTGTGTGTGTGTGTGTGTGTGTGTTTGTTTTGGTGCATAAATCTTGTATGAGTGCATGGATTTAGTTTGAACTGAGCAACAAGTTCCTCTTGATACATACCACAGATGTCAAGAGAACAATAGAGGGACTGAGAAAGATGTTTGGAAAAGAAAAAGTGGGAGAACAAGTCTTTATTTAGATTTTGTTCTGTCTACTTTCAGTACTCTTAAATGTAGTGCTCAGCCAGCCTGCACAGCTTTTTGTACAAGAGCCACAAGTAGCATTGATAATGTGCTGGTGTGAGACACCAGACTCATGGGTCTATTTTGAATGGAATGAGGGAGACTTTTACTGCTCTTATGTTTGACTTTTTTTTTTTAACACTATGACTGAATAAATGTGTAACATGGTCTTGCTTTGACATAGGAGCATAGCATGTGTATAATTGCTTCAGCCAGCTAATGTGTACAATCAGTTATCCGTATGACGTAGCAAGGCTAGTTTCTTGCGAGTGCCTGGATTTCTCTCAGCAGCCTTTCCTGAGAGCAGGAACATGAGGCCGACTACGTGTCTATATTCCAGGCTAAATCCGTATCTACTTAAGTTAACTTTTATCATTTCAACAAAGTGATATTGTGTAAGTGCTCAGCCACGGTCCCTATACATTTTGACTATAATATAATATACTAACATAAAACTATTTTTATTATATACTGTACACTTGAGATATCATAATAATATATTAGTTGAAAATGATAAAATGAGGAGGTGTTTATATTTTGTTATACAGCACAGTAGTAAAGTAGACTGCCCTGTGTTGAATGTAGCCACTAAATTACAGACACAGCTGAAGGTCAGACTGATATTTCTAAAAAATCTCATGGTAGGCAGGGTTTCCTTGCCCTGATAAATGTGCATGTGATGGAGCCCTAAGCACCATTCAAACACTGTACCCCACATTCTGCATGGCAGCCTCTCTACAGCCGTTCCCATAGTAACTCCACTAGGTCAACCAATGAAAAGAGGGGGCTGGGCAGGAAGGAGGATGGGAGTGTGTTGGGGGGGGTGGGGGGGCGGCGGTGGCAGTTTCTGACACAGTGTGTGTGAGAGAGTGCTGCTGCTACAGTAAAACGAGCGCGCTCACCTACACGTCGAGGAGCACATGAATGTACAATGTGGTCACAGACACAGCTGCATATCCTAACTCCTTGTCAAAGTGTAAACGTGAACATCCCATAATAAACCATCAACAGGCGTGTGAAGAAGGAAGTGCTCTGACCTTCACCTTCTCATCCTCTAACACATCAATTCTTCATGCAAAGGATCGACTTTGGTTTTCACCTCTGCAACGTCACAGAGAGCCCCTGCCACCATCACCACCATTTTTCCTCTCTGTGCATCCCCTTCCCCCTGACCTCCTCTATCCTTCCTCACTTATTTCACTCGCGCTCATATGATGCCACAGTTCCTGTCAGGGCGATGTTGTGCAATCCCACTTTTCAATAATTCATCAGCCGCAGGGCTTTGACTCTGTGAATCAGCTGTACATCGTGAAGACACATGCATGCAGCACACTGTGATGCTGGGCGAAAGCTGAAACGTTTTAAACCAGTTTGCACTCGTTGAATAGTATAAAGGACCCATTAAAGCTCGTGATTTGTCCACTGTGACAAATTCTAACTTTGAAATGATACCACGACTGGAAACGCTTCTGAGCAGCAGAGCAGAATATGAATTGAGTTATGAATCACGAGATTAGTGATTAGGTCAGGGGAGTTGGTTAATGGGCTGATGCACAGCACAATGGCTTGAATTTACTATTAAATATTGAATTAACATTTCCACTCAACTAGATTTGTACTCAAACTTTTGTTGGACACAGCTGGTACGTAACCACCCGTTAACTAACATTTATTCTGCACCTTTCCACAAGCTCTGTTGAAAAAAATATTTTGCCTCCATAAAAAAGATTTACATTATCACCACTAATGTTACGTAGTCATAATCTCGAATAAGGGTGGAAACGCCAGCAATAGGTTAAAAAGGTGGTCTTAAATTTGAGGAATGCTATGTATTTGACACTCTAAGCGTGAGTCCCATCGCTTCCCATACAAGCAGCACATCTGCAGTGTAAATGTTCTGTGTTTCAGTTAAATTAGCGTCACACAGGCAGGCTTAACAGATTTTCTTTCACGAAAACAAGCACAGTACAAACATTCTGTCAAGTCATCATTCCATTCGGGATTAAACCGATTAAAAGCACAGCGCTGGCACACCGATGTCAAGCAGGAGCCTTTTTCCTACTCCTGTTCCTTCGTGTTTCTACACTGTCTTCAGACTGAGAGATAATAAAGCAACTGTGCTAACACTGAAAACCTGTGCAGGCCTGCTAATTTCATACACAGAAATTGATGGGACAAAATCTACAAAGAATTGGACCAATAAACTGCATCGATAATGGCATTTGTAGCACTGTCTGAAATGCGTTTTTATGTTACTGTGAGAGTTTTGTTTAATCCGACACAAATCTCTTTTGCATGCCTCTCCTGCAAGTACTTCGGTTACAGCAAGTGACTGGTTTTCTAACACAACTGACCTTACAGTAAGACAATTGTAACAGATGCTTAACGTTGACCTTGTGGAACTTGATTCACCTCAGCAACGATGACCTGACACATTGTTAGAGGGACTGACTTATTTTATTTTGCATGGTTACAGGCTCAGTTCATGGACCATTACAATAATGACCAAACCACACATTAATACAGATAACAAAGAGTAGGTACAGTCATCACATGGGTTTGGATTGTGCAAAATACATCTTCATTGCAAAAGGCCACAAATAACAGTAAACCCAACCATCAGAAAGAAGAAAAACAAGACACATTAAGCAACGTGCCATTGCCACCAAAATTATTTGCTTACCTTTGTCATTATTCACCCACAACAGTCAAAAAAAAGGAAAAAAAATAGTTGTGTAGAGCTTATAGACCATATTCATATGGTGGCCATGACACTTGGGGTGTGACGCACATATGTTGTCCTTCTGTGTTCCAGGCTGCAAGCCCTACATTTGTTTAAGCCTGGAGGTGAAACACACTGAATGGAATCAAATGTTAATGTCAGCGAGGCAGCGGTTGGATGCCAATGTTGACTTTTGTCGATTGGACGCGAAATGGTTACAAAACCATGTTGTTGTTCCATGAAATATGGCCTGATGTCCCTTCAGATTTTCCAACATCTCATTCCCAACTTCTCCCCGTTTAGCTATGATGCATAATATTTACTGTAATAGCGCTGTGTTGCATTTCCTTACTTTACGTTGCGTCACAAACGGTTATGGTTTGATTAGGTTAAGGCACATAAAGTACGTGCTTAGGTGTAGGAAAAGTAAAAACAGGTTGAAATTCACAATCCACCGTTTTTTCAGCTGCCGATAGATTTGTAGGCGGTAAACATTCCCTACGTTTTCTCAGCTTGCAACCCAGCACAGTAACACAGCAGCATTACCTTGTCCCAGCATTTGAGCTTCATACATGACATCACGAGGAAAATGGCTGCCATTACGACATTGCATGAAAAGGTTTCAACACAAAAGTCTACCTATATGTTTATCATTGTTTCCAGTGTGCTCCATATGCACAATGAGCAAATGCAGTAACACTAATGTCAAGTACAAAAAAACTAACTATTGTATAACTTAGAAAGAAAAAATGTGAAACCCCTTCACCACCTCATTGGCCAAACTTATGTAATATCTGCAATTGCAATTCATAAAAGTGTACTAGATGCAACCCTTGTCAAACTGCCTATGGTGTGGTGTTTCAAAACCACCACTTACCATTACCGGCCTTTCCTTCTCTGCGAGGAAAGGCAGGGCCAAGCAAATTCATTTAGTTTTTCGTTTCGTTGTCTTTCCGCTCATCCGTGAGGGTCGCGGGATGTTGCCATTTCCCCCTAAGGAGCTGCGGGGCTTACTGGGGCCAAATCCATTTCACACAATGGGCATAGGCCAGGGTACACCCTGGATGAGTTGCCAGCTCATCGCAGGACATTTGTATAGCGCAATTCAGACAAAAGGCAACTCAAAGTGCTCTATAGGGGCACACAAATAACATTAAAAGAAATTAACAATTGCATTTAAAAATACATTTTAAAAAACAAGTGAGAAGATGTCAAGAAACTGAGCATTAAAACAAGTAGAAATAGGGAAGTATGCTAGAATAGAAAAGTTTTTTAAAAAACATGAGCAGAAAATAAAAGTCAGCAGAAAGCTGATTGTACATTAGAACAATGTGAAGGCACCAAACAGAATGAATTTCACACAGTGATATACTTTTGAGGATTGCGCCGTCTGGCAAGAATCTTTGTACTTCATGACGTTTACACTGACTTTATGTCACTCGCTCACACCCACCCACACACACACACGTGCACGCACACACATTTATGCACATGCTTGCATTGATAATCTGGCACACGCCCCAAGACAGAGTTGGTTAAGATCAACACTGAAACACCAATGAGTCTACTGTAAACAGCAGTCCCAGATCCACATCCTCCTTCAGCTTGGCGGGGCGTCAATGTCCACATTTATAAAAGTGTACAGTCTATCCTTCACAATCTCCTTGACTGTGTATTTTAGGGTATTAATCCCATCTTTATCCATGGTCCACTGGGTTTTGCTCAGTTTATGCGGATTCTCGGGATTAGGCTCATTGTGCTTGTCTCTCACGTGTTTGATCATCTTGTACTTTCCCATCACCATGTCAGGTCGAGAAATGGACATCCCACGGAAGATTACTCGCTTATAGATGTCGTCGTCCTCACCACCCCAGCCCCAGTAAGTGTTCGGGAAGCCGTTGATCTTCAGGAACTGGCTTTTGGACAATGACGAAACCCCACCAAAATATTGGTTATAAGGTAGCTGGAAGTTAAATTTGTCCATAGCCACGGCCAAATGTCGTGGATTGTCAAAACATCTATAGAGGTTGCGGTCATCCATAGGAACCAGGTCAATGTCCGAGAAGACAAAGCACTCATAATCGTATTGCTTCAGTGCTTCGACATAGCCTGCGTTCATCAGTTTAGCCCGGTTGAAGACGCCCTCACCGTCCTGATTGATGACATACACACCATAGTCCAACTGCTGTCGCATCAATATAGGATGGAGGTAATACAGCCAGTGCTTCAGATGCTCATGCCGATTTCGGAATGCGATGATGATCGCCACCTTGACAGAAATTAGATACAAAAGTTTGCTTTGATATAGATGTAAAAAACATTAAAAGTCAAGTCCAGTCAATATTTGAAAACCATTTTAACATCAGTAAGTCTTTTAGCAGTTGATCCATGTTCATAAAACCATTCAGTTTCTGTTTGTTCTTTTTTTCTTTTTTTTTTAAACTAAATTGTTTTTGGATCTTGCATCTTTAACAAACTGTTTCTATAAACTTGTCTTAGTTGTTTAGTTTTGCATCCTTGAATAGTTTGCATATTTTATGTCTTTTTAAACTGTTGCTCATTATCATTTTAAATAAGGGCTGCCTGCAATTAAAGGTGTCATTTTGGGGAAGAAATTTTAATCAGAAAAGAAAGATATTGAATACTGAATAAACAAACTGGCCTCAAGGGACAATGGGATTTTCATACTTACTTTGTTTACAAGTGGTGGACCCTGCCACCCTTCTAGCTTCAGACAGTGTTCTGCGGACCTTATGTTCCTCTGAGAACAGCGTGTTTATTCATTTATGGAAAAACTAAATATTTCTGAGTTTAAATGAATACCTCATTGATATGTAAATATTAAAATTCTGAGTTTCAGTTTCTTCTTGAAAAAATAAATAGTCCCCCTTTAGATAAAGGTAATATTCATAATTGGTAAGTGCTGATTTCAGTCATTTTGTTTTGAGACATTATACCATTATACTTCATATAAAATTGAAAAGTTCTTTTTTTATTTCTGCACTTAATACTATTATTCTACGTTCTGTTCTGTTCATTCATTCACTCACCTTATGTTGTGAGATGCAGTCTGGTGGCTTGTATCGTCCTCCCTCCTGAAGACGAGAACTGAGACCCTCTCTCACCTCATCAATAGTCCGGGTTGAGTCAAACTCGACATGCAGAGGACCAACAAGGTTTGGAGGGGTGTCAGGACAGGATCCTAAAGTCTTTTTCGTAGGAGCCACCATCTTTTGGCTGGTTTCAGTTGTCTCCATTTTCCACCTCAGCTGTTTCTCGTGTTTTTTTACCATCTGAGAAAGGGTGTCATTTCCATTTGCCACACTACGTGGCTGAGTCGAAAAAGTTAGAGCGCAGTTATGGCTGTGGAGTAGAAGCAGAGTAAAACACACCAGCCCAAGCACAATTAAAAGGGTCAGGATATTAAAAAGTTTTTTCAGCATTTTTGCTATCCCTGTTGGTCAGTGCTGTGTACTCATCAGCTCCCTAGTGTCTCTGCCACCTGTGATTTGCAAGTCCAATGTTTTTTCAAACACAAAAGCAGCCAGACAGGTTTTTATTTTCTTTCACCAGCCTCCTTGGTCACGTCAGCAGACCAGGTTGGGCTGCACACCTTATGTTAATAATTGATGATGCTTTACATCATGTGTTTCCACGAACCCAGAAGCTATTGTATGGTTCAGTTAAAAGAAGATTATTGTGTGACTCAGTATGTCTACAACACCATTATGTGTGCTATTTTAATTTCTATATTATCTACAAGTGCTTGTTTTAGACCGATTTTAATTTTATTAGACAACAACAAACACAAGAGTAATGTACTAGCAAGAAAAACAATTGTATTATTGGCTAAAATGAAAAATACAGTATTAATGCTGTATATAATAGAGCATTAATAATACCTCCTGTATGTTGGCAGATGGGGCCCTCTGCTGGTGTGTGACTGCTCGAGTGTCTGGTCTAAAGCCTGCCTGACAGACCACGAGGTTATCCACAACTTTTCCTCAAAGAACATGCTCTCAACCCTGAAATAAGTCCTCAGACAGATCTTTTTGGAAAAAAAAATTCTGAAATTTATCACGCACACACACGAGCAGACGTCCCTCTGATTTCTGTCTGCTGCCCTTACTCTTGTAGAAATAGTGTGTCACCTTACAAATACTGCAGGGCATGATATTCCCTCAGCAGGAAGAACAATATTAAGGGGATTTCCAAAGTGTCTCCCTGGTAATGTCACCGGATGATATCTTGCACAGCGGTTCCTATTCATGGGCAGATGAGCCAATCGCAGGGCCAGCTAGGGGAGTGCAACCAAAAAAACAATGAGGAACCTGATCTTATGTCAATACAGACAAATGGGGTCAGGTATCAGTTGAACAGTTCGCACCCATCTTTACATTGTCCCCTGAAGGAACTGTGCATTCAGGGCTGTTTCAGTGTATGTCTTTAGGCCTTTTGTGATGATCTAGTCATCACCAGAAGGTAAAAACTGGAGTATGTTGAGTCGAGGAAAGCCTGCAGTTAAGGTATAGAGATGTTTTAAGCTAACATGAGTAATCAATAGGTAAATAGAAAACTGAGGGTTTTGAAGCACAGCTCTGCAGATCTGGCACATTCAGATGAAGGGTGCAGTGTGACGTGGAGGGGAGGGGGGGGATATTTAGTTTCAGTGTGGAGAAATGGATCCTTTCCTGCTAACAGCCGGAGCATATGAGCTAACTATCACTCACAGTACGGAACTGGGAGCCATGGTGTTTGTTTTCCATTCAGTCGTCATATTGTTTGAACTTCTTTGCATCCATACATTCTAAAGAAAAAAGCAACAAAATAATATGTCAGGCACTGAGATTTTCTCAAATGTGCTCACATTTAATTAAATAAGACAGAATATATTTATAACATTTCAAGTGATAATAAAACATCTCATGATATTAATTGTTTTTTTGGTTTTTTTTGGCCTTTTCTGGCTTTATTGACAGGATAGCTGAAGAGTGTGACAGGAAACAGGGTAAGAGAGGGGGAGTGGCACGCAGCAAGGGGCCTCGGCACATAGGTCGCACGTGCTACCAACCGAGCTAAGCGGCACCCCATCATGATATAAATTGTTAATGTTAATTAACAAATGATTGCCTCTGTTTGGAATTGGTTGGATGACGCATGTACGCCTGGGGGTCTGGGGTCTGAGAACATGGTTGTCTAGTTCCTTAAATAACGTACTGGCTCACAAGTGTGCAATGTCTTGACTTTGTCTACCAGTGATTAACTAAAATACTTAACTGCAACATTTGGGTAACTGGATTTATTGTCATTTCATCAGTTAGAATGACATGGTCATTTTAAGTGACTAGGTTTGTCTGAATTAAAGACAGAATATGTAACATTTCTGCATCAGAATGTCTAAGAAACTAACAGACTTGGTTGTATATTTTTGTTGAGTTATGTGGTCACTTTATCCCAAATATTTTCAACAATGTTCAAACCCAGAGATTCACGTTGTCTGTGAACATTTGGGCCTGAGTCACTTCAAAGGTTTTCCATCAGCAATGGTGACTGTCTGATGACAAAGACAACAACTCCCATGATCCCAAGCTGCTTCACAATGTCATCAAAGGTTGCCATTTGTTTTGACGGAGCAGCAGAAATGCCACACTGTGCATTTGGATTTAAAGCTGAACTCTATAGCCTGAATAGATTACCTTTAAGATCCGCCCAGTAGCACTGAAGGCCAAAGATTCCTACTGCACCCATTATACACTCAACTGGTGACGCTGTTGTTAACCCTTACAAACAGGGACCACAGGGAGGCGGCAGCTTGGTTTATAGTTGCAGAGTAAAGCATGACTTATGAGAACAAATAATCAGGTCATTAATTCCGGACAGTGCTACACAACATGTCTTAAAACACTTAACTGCATCGCCGCTAATGGCCGTGCTGCCCCAGACATCCCATGCACCAGGGTGGCTTTTACTGTAAGCGAGGTTTGGATTTTATTTTATCCATCTTGTCATTTTAAATGTAAGTGTTGTTCTAGTTGACGTGAAAAACACCAGTTGTTTCAGCTCAAATTGGTGCGTTGGGTTGGCTTTGCTCAAAAAAGTGCTTCTTAAAAGAGCTCTGTGTTCAATTTAGTGAGTGTTTCTTGTGCGGTGGAAAGATAACTGAAACTGAGGCTGTCTACTGTCATCTGTGCAAGCGTACTGACTGTGTGCGCTGTAAAACTGCATATTTGTCTGTTTTGGTATCTGTCATGAAGAAACGGGTTCAGTTAAGTTTCTTTCTTTCTTTCTTTCTTTCTTTCTTTCTTTCTTTCTTTCTTTCTTTCTTTCTTTCTTTCTTTCTTTCTTTCTTTCTTTCTTTCTTTCTTTCTTTCATCCTTCCTTCCTTCCTTCTTTCTTTTCTAAATTTAGGCTCACTCGTAATGTATTCCCATGCTAGAGATTCTGTCCAGCAGCTAATTATAGCTATGTAAGCTATGGCTTTAAGTAGTGTTACTGACACTGCTGTGGGAGGAAGGGTTAAGAAATAAGCAAATGTTCCCACATTCCCTAACATTTTTCCCAGGGCTTTGATGGAGATGTTCCTTTGTCCATTTACTATGGTTCATCACGTCCACCGTGGGGATTCCGTTTTTGTTTTCATTACTGCCTCAGTTATGTGATATACATGGTTAATGTGTTGATGTTGGCCCTCAGCTGAATTTGAGTTCTCAGGGCTGAAAAATAGCCTGAGGTGCCAACCAAGATGTTAAATATTTGCTTAAATCATAATTCTGTCTAAAAGCATTTAGTGACCATAAAAGCTGAACTTTTTGACTCCTGAAAAGCTAGAATAATACTGGATATGGGTGCTTTTCCAGCCTCAGGTATTTAATTAGTGGTTTGTTGTAGATGTTTGAGAGAGTGAAGAGAAAGGATCTTATAATTCAAATATCACTCATTTAGAATAAAAAATAAAGTTTAAAAGTTATGTACTTAGTTTAGTGGAGAAAGAGATGTTAGAATGGAAGTGACCAAACCACCAGAAAGCACATAGTTTTATCTGCTATTGGGATTATTTTGTTTTGAGTTTAACAGGCAAGTATACTATTTTAAAAGTGCACTCTGTAGTTTCGAATTTTTTTTTAAAACATTTCTTCTGAGAACAGCTTGTTTATTCAGTTATGAAAAAAAAAAAAAAATTCCGAGTTTGTATTTACCTCATCAAAATTGTAAATATTAAAATCCTTCTCCAAAAACTTTATATTGTACTATCATGTGTACAGTACAATTACATGAGTGCAGTCTGGTGTGTCGCCACTAGAGGCTGATCATGTATCACCATAAAGAATGTGCATGTGAGCCAAACATTACTGGCAGTCTCTTAGCATGCCTGTGTGTAGGATCCTGTACATCCCACAAGACACACACACATACATATATAAACCCATACACACATTACATGCATGCCCACGTGCATTAATTTGTGTGTTTAGCGTGTGTCTCTTTCTGAGAGAACTCTGCTTTCTGTTCTCAACCACACACTTTTGGATAACTGGGCTGTTGTTTGCAGAGAAACCTGATCCTGAGGCCTCTATAGATGGAATCCAGCTTCAGTTTGAACATTTTTAATAGATTTTTTTTTTCTTTTCTTTTTTTACACCTCCTCCCACGTTCTCTTTTGCTTATTTTCTCTGCTCCCACCAACTCGAGTTACGGAGCAGGAATGATGCTTACCAAGACACATTTGCAACGAGAGGAGCAGGCTTGTTGGATGGGCATCCAACCCAAACGGAGCTAGCGAGACTGGTAAACCCCTGCAGATTCAGCCACACAAGGCTTTGCTGGCACTGTGGTATCCCTTTGGAAGGTGGGCGGGTCTGCTTTTTTTGGACCCACATTTTCCTTAGCGTGCATGCTTGTGGTGACAGAGTGGCATTTATGCGAAAGCTGTATAATTTCTTAATTAAATAGATGAGTGGACTTCAAAACATGTGCTTCCCTTTGGTCTTGGTCGAGAAGTTTACACAACTCATCCAGGATTTTTTTCTGTTGTGGTGATACAGAGCCGTCTCCCCAGTTCCTCAGTGCCATTGTAAGTGAGTTCTGTAAGCATGGGATTTTGAGAGAATTGTCTTATTAACACACTACCACACCATGCATGCAGATATTTTTCAATACGGCTAATAACAGGAATTTTTCACAGTCAGTTTATTTTCATATGGGTCTCAATCGACCTTTTTTGACCAACAAAACACTCACAAGGGTGCCAAGAATAGAATTTAAAAGATCCACATTGTAGGAAAAGATAGTGGGCATTTTTTAAGAAAATATATGTGTATATGTTTTGTAGCTCAAAATGTCAAAATGTCAAGTATCTTTGGCCGAGTTTAGATCCTCTGAGAATATCAAAGCTTGCTGGAGGCAAGACAATATATTCCCCCCACCATCCAAAATTCTGAATACACTGCATTCATGCATTTACTGCAGCCATATAGACAGATGTGAACACACACACACACACGCACATTTATACTGAACCACAGCTCTTAAAACAACCCTAGTTACAGCCTAGAGAACTCAGCAGTTTAGTGAAACATGATGCCCAGACCATAAAAGTGTGTTTGTGTGTGTGTGCGTGTGTGTGTATGTGTATGTGTGTGTGTGTGTGTGTGTGTGTGGTTTTGAGTGGTCTCAGCTGTGTGGGACACACTGCAATGACAACCAATCAGAGCTAATTCAGAATCAGAGTGGTTTTGACGGCTCCACGGTCTACCCGGGGGAACAAAGCCGTTTGTGTGTGTGTGTGTGTGTGTGTGTGTGTGTGTGTGTGTGTGTGTGTGTGTGTGTGTGTGTGGTTGTGAGAGTGTGTACGTGCGCACACTTCTCAACCTCACTGTGCACTCCACCTGCTTCTCATTGCCCAAATGGTCTCACAAAACCTGTTTTTTGATGTATTCAGCACTTGTACTCAAAAGCGTTTATTCCATAGGCACGAAAATGACAGAAATGTTTGAAAGGTATTTGAATTCGAATTGAAATGATCAAAGAAATCAATTAAAAAGCTCTCTCTGTGTCAGTTTTTTTGGGGAAATCATTGCTGCTTACCAAAAGTTCTGTCGTTCATAATCAGCTGAGTTTAATGTTGTTTAGTTTAACTATGACTACCAATAAGGTACAGGCTAATTTCTGACTGAATTGAAGAGATGAGGCACCAACTAATACCCCCCTCCATTCAACAATTTACTTCCACTCTCTTCTACTCTGTAAAACCAAGATGTGATACAGTGTTATTCAAAAGGTGTTCACACACCCCTCAGCATGAAAGCACGGTACATTACGCTTCACTACTTAAAATACAAATGGGTTGACAACCGTCCATGACAAGGTTTTTTTTTGTTAAAGGATAAGTTCACCTAAAAAGTACCCTACCGAAGTCGATGACGACTTACCTGATTCATTGGCATTTGGGTTAGTGGATAATGACTGATTTCTCATTTTTGGGTGAACTCATCCTTTGATAGAGTTATCATTCATGTTACAAACCATCATGGCTGCAGCCTGTTACAATAGGTCTTTGTAAACTGACATTATAACCATTTGAGATTGACCTGATACAACTTGAGCTTGCTTCCTTCACTGGGTCAAAATAACCATACTTCAGTCACGGATATGAATCCAACAGCAATAAGTGAACAGACGGTGATCTGTAAGACTCTTACAGGATCTATGTTGTGACTGCAAACAAACAGAGCATTGTAAATGGTTCAACAACTCAATAGTTACAAGATCTGAGAGTCAAACTTATTAACGTATTTGTTTTCCAAGGCATATCATCCTGCGTCAGTGCTGAAGTGGGAAAATCCAAATAAAGTCTATTTTGATGACACTAAACAAGTCATGCCACATTACCGGGCTCAAAGGCTGCATTTATCTTTGCTGGTGGTCTGACCAGTAAAGAGCTAACGTAGGAATATTTGGACAGGAACATTAGACCTCAGCCCTTAGGACAACAAAAATACCACTTGAAACAGGACAGGGAGAGGATGTGCACCACAACTGGGGAAGTGACAACTGTTATTAGAGGGTGAATCAGGTAAATATGTCAAGGCTTTGATTCATTCACGTGTCACATATTAACATAAATCAATCCGGAATAATAAAAGCACCCTGGGGATGGATTTGAGACGAATGAATGCAATTCCAGGTTAAGTGCCTTGCTCAAGAGTAGAGATCTTCCATTCCCCTGCCTAGGTTTTCCCACCCTGTCCAAGTGTGTGATCAGTCAGTTTCATGGTCACGTAAGTCTGCCACTCTACCCTTCGGGCAACGACCATTTGCGGTGTTTAGGAGAAAGCTGAGTTGGCAACATCAGGTCTTCAAAAGTTGGAGAAACACCAGCCCTAAGTCTCTGGGCTGGGGGCGAAGAGCCGGGGAGGGAAAACCGTCAAGCACCCTCCTCTGCTCCCCTTATCATCCATAGCTCTCTTTTTCTACGTGACGCGAGGCTGGCGTTCTCCCAATGGGCCCTGTGGCGATGTGTCAGTAGCAAGTGGAGAGCGAAGGAGAGGAGCTCAATTAGGGCCCATTGACGTATGGTCTTCACGCCTAACTATCTTCTTTCTCCCACCCCTGATAGGTAGCTCTGTAGAGGCTCACTCTCCCTCACTTGTTCGCTCAGTCACACATTTGCTACCTCGAACACCCACACACGAGCTGTCTCGCTCACTCACGCGCTCATTCACTCATTTCCCTCTTCATTAACGCAGGTCCTCTCTATCTCAGGTGGATAGACTTCCATGCTCATTTATTCGCCTGACACCATGTGAAAACGTGGACTTCCTCCCATTCTCCGCCGCTGAACGAGAATATCTATTCAGCAACACTGTCGTTCACTGGGAATTTGACATAATAGCTGCTGTTGTCTTCATGGCGAAATAAAAACACAAATAACATGCCTAAAATGTTCCTTTCATTGCAGGGATTAGAATTAATTGTAATAAAAAAAAATGATACAAAGGGAATCTAAAATAAAATGGTGAAAAAAGGCATTCATTTACTTTGATAGGCTAAATTACCAAATCTGTTCAGGTGATCTAAAGTCTAAATTCAGGTGTTACAACAATGAGAAACAAAACGGCCACAGATCAAGGCCACAAGAATGTTCTGGCTTTGAATACTATGAGGATCATTCTGTGTTGTGCTCAAGTGGTCTTCTTCTACGTTCTTCATTTTGTGTGCTAGTCCTCTCATTTCAGAAAGACATGTACAATATTTCAGCCTTGCTTCCAATTTTTCCCAATGGCTGCTCCGGATATTGCTAGAAAGTGTCTTCGCCATACACCATAGTTGTAAAGGAGATCTCTGTAAAACTGTTACCTGGAAACCTCCAGCTACAAACATCACCAATTATTACTCTTGTATTCAATATTTTCATTTTTTCTTTTTTTTTTTTTTGTCATTTGGGGTTTAATCTTTTTTTAAACTTTTCCAAAGCCCAGAAAACTAATTGTTCTTCTTTTACGCTATTGCCGCTGTGAGGACGAAAACATAACTGTTCTGTTTTTACACTTTGCTATTTGCGTCTCAAACAATGGTGCAACGTGTTACCTACAGGGTTTTGGCAGATTCTGCTACCTCGGCTGGCTCTTGGCTTTCATGTTTCCAGCCTAAGCTAAGTTAGCCATCCATCCATTATCTCAAGCCGCTTATCCTTTTCAAGGTCATGGGGGGGCTGGAGCCAATCTCAATGGTGAAGTACGCCTGCAGTTCATCACAGGGCTGACATGTAGAGACAAACGCATTCACACCTACAGACAATTTAGAATAACTGATTAACTGTTTTTTTTTAATTTATTTTGCATGTCTTTGGATTGTGGGAGGGTAAAACATGCAGGCTCTGCTCACAAAGGCTCAAACTAATGTTCTTCTTGCTGTTTGGCAACAGTGCTAACCACTGCAGCACTGTGCTGGCTGCCTGTAAGCTTAAGCTAAGTTAGCTGAATGCTAATTAGGTTTACCATGCCTTTACATGTACCTTATTCTCAAATGGAAAGTACATGAATGCATTTTTTTTTTAAATGTCCTGTTGTTCCTTTAAATGGAACACTAAATCTTCCACTAAATGTTCTTTATGGATTAACATAAATAGAACTAAAACTTTCGCTTCATAATTGCTAATGTTGGTAAAGTAGCCCTAAGCTAATACAAAATAGAAATTCATAAATACTGCATAAGGCCTACCTAATAAAATAAAATATTTTTTAAAGTGGTCTCAATTTAGTGGTCAGCCATGACTGCTTTGCCTGATGGACCCTTTTTAAAGTAAGGTCAGACATTTTTACTGCGCAGTAGAAAGAGCACAGGTGAAGTTAATCAAGGATGCGCGCCATCTTCCTCTTTTCCTCCCACAGTTTATACCACAAAGCCCAAGCCAAACATTTATTTATTTGTTTATTTTGTTTAAATAAGCTCTGTTTTATTTTTAGTTTCGCTTTAGTTCTGCCGTGAGGGTAAAGGTCAAGTCGGAGTTAGGGTCGGACCACCGGGTCGACCGTGCTAGCGAACATTTCTGCCATCATGGAGGCTGTCCTCAGGGATTTCAGCAGGTATTACAGCGTCATGGGAGCGAAGACAGAGCACGGCTAAGCGCACAGGAAGAAAATACACATGGACACACGCGAAAACGTCTGTAACTGTCTCTGGGATGCTACAGCTGGTGCCATAATGGTACAACAACACCAGACGCTACCAACATCGGCGTTAGCCAAGGAGCGACAAGCTTGGAAAGGTGGATGACAAGAAGGACCTGCTGGAGCGCCTTGCTTCTAAAAGGTAAGGTTCTCCCTGGAGAAAGGTTTTTATGCTTTCTTTTCGGACTTCTGAGTTGTTGGTGGACTGTGTTTAGGTGTGTATTTTCTTTTCATTCGTCTCAATGTTCCTATTGTCTTTCACTCTTTGAAAATGGTTTGTCAGACGCCCAGACTGTCATAATACAGCTTCTGACATACAGGCCAGTCTTTGCTGAAGGATCACTTGATCACATTTGCATTCTTGTGCAGAGCAGCGATGGCAAGTGCAAGTACAGTGAGCTCGTTTCTCAACTCCATTGCTGTTTCTACTGTAAGTGACATTGCTTCCTCTTTCTCTGTCTCTGCGTAGCCCTGTGACGCTTTCTGTGTCCGTTTTGAACAATTTAAAGTGGGTGGGTATCTGCTAACACATGTGATGTTTGTATTTTTCTAGATAATGCAGCTGTGGTTTAGCTTACTGTACTGTAGACCTACAAGGCCAGCATAGGAACAGCTTTTCCGGCTGTGCTGCAAAATATAGCCTGCAGCCCAGCTTTGCATTAAATGTTTTCCAGTGTTGTGTGCATTGTTTGAGATTTTGTAGTATTTCTAAAGAAAGGAGTGCACGTATGATCTGCTGTGGCAGGAAGATCTGGACAGGATTTGGACAGTTTCAAGCAAATGTGGTGCTTTGGTAGGCGTGATACAACTGCATATAGTTGCAAAAACACTTTGAATTTAGAAATGCAATACTTTGGCTCTGATGAAGCATCCTTTGTCTGTAGCAAGGATGTTTTAGTTAAATCTGGACATAGCCATGGAGACTGTGCCCTGTTCATTCCTGTGGAAGCTGCTCAGTGGCGCATGTAGCCAAAATGACTTGACAAAAACACCCAGTTCTTCAGTTCGGTGTTGTTGGGCCAATATAGTGTGCGCACTAGAGACTTCGATGACCAAGCTAGCTAACTTCCGGTGTAGCACCTGGCTAACTTGAATGGGGATGAAATAATCTAAATGCGTGTCTCTTCTAGATTTTTCTAATGTTGTTGGACCTAATGGCTCAAATTATGATAGACAAATAAGTAATTTCTTCGGGGCTGTTATGCTCCAAAAAATGTACTCACCTTTTTACAGACACTTCTTTCACAATATAAGCTTATGAGGAAAAGTATTTTTTGGGCAGCAGTGTCTCACTTGACGATGTAATTACACAGTTCGGCCATCAGCAGTGAATGGGTTAGGGTTGGAAAAATAAATGGAACAACTCAAGCAAAGTACCTTAAAAATTGTACTTCAGTAGAGTATTACAGTAAGATGTATTTATGCATACATGTTCCAAATATCTGTTATCTGTCTCTTTGATTGCTAATAATCGTTTTCGGTATTGGCTCTGAAAAAAAACCCATCAGTAGATCCCCAGTAAACGCTAAACAGCTTCTTCAGCACGTTGCAGTAGTTTGTCTTCATAATGGCGTCACATTTTGTTATTCCAGTAGGGCTGCTATATCTGAGACTCAGAGAGAGATTTTTTTTATTTCAGGCTGCATTACAACACAAAATAGTGCAAACAGCATTTGATCCATCATCAGCTTTGATGGTCACAATTTGGTTATTGTTGCAAATAAATGTGATTTTTAGAGGTAGAAACAGGGAAGCTGAAAGCAGAATTGAAATACAGCCATTGTTATAAGGCTTTGACAATAATGTCTTTCAAAACGCAAAAGTTTACAGCCTAACTTAACTGTCTCGTTCAACTTCCTGAGGAGCTGGGTGTCGTTCCTTCCCCTTTGTATTTTGGAGTGCTGAATTATTTCTAATAATTAATGGAAAATGTTCGGCACTCTTAAGAATCTCTGACAATCTTTGAACCATCTTAAAACAGAAGAAGAAATGCAGTCTCTAGGTCTCTTACCTCCATCACTCCTCCTTTTCTTCCCCCCCGCTTGTTCTTCTTCTCCCCTCTCCCTACCTCCTTCCTCTTGACATGTGTCACATTTTGGGCCTCTGCTCTCGAGGGATAAATGCCAGATTACATGGTGTAGTATTTTTATCCGTAGTACATTAACCGCCGGAGCTTACAGCATCAAAGCTTGGAGGAGATCATCACACAAGCTCACACACACACACACACGCACACACACATCAGAACTGAAATGGAGAGTGTAAAGTGCCTCCTTTGATATCACCCTCCCTCCTATTCCTAATTACCCCAGTGACACACATACATGCAAACACACACAATGCACAGATGCCCCAGCATGGTCTCACACATGCACACAAAGAAATGAATACATCCTGGGAACCCGTGATATCTAAATCCATGAAAAAATGGTGAATTAGATGTCAAATGTTGATCTGCCAAAACCTGAACAAAAGCGGCCTGCAGGGCGTATGATTACACATTACTCATTCTGAAATTATGGCGATAATGCAACTACCTTTACTAAATATGCGGAAAATCACGAGCTGATAGAGCTGTAAGATATGCTTAGCTTCCAGCCTCTTAAAATCAGTATCTCAGTCATGTATAACCCCTTTGGTATTAGATGCAAATGAGTGTTCTTTGCTTGGTAGATGCTTAGTGTATGTTTAATTTCAGCAGTAGATGCATTGAGGAAATGACAAGAATTTTTGTTGATGGGTAACTTTGTTATTGGTGAGCAATGTACATAGACATAATAAATGTCTTCCTTCTGATAGACCAGATCAGAACACTTTTCCCTCAGTTTAACGTTTGTTAGACATAGCCTAGTTGACATATAATTACTATTTTTTAGATTACAATTTAATGAAGTCTTAAAAGAAAACATATCAAAGTTTCCAAGCAAAAAACAGATAGCAAACCAGTGACTCCTGCATGCAATCTATGTAAAAGATGATACGATGGCAATAGATTATCCTCTGATTTGTTTTGCCTGCCACAGGGGTTTGACAGCAGTAGTCACAGAAACTTTGGATGGAAGGGGGATAGTAAGATAATAACACTGTTTCTGTACAGGAGGCTCAGCATGAGCAGCACATTAGCAGAGTAGCAGCAGTGTCTCCATTTGTGTCTACACAGGATGCATTCAGACAGTTTCAGAGCTGTAGGTTACCTGTGATTAGGCAGCGCTGAGAGCCAAAATAAACAAACACTTGCCAAAACAGACGACTGGAAAACAAACGCCTCTTGTGTAAACATGGGAAATGGCATACATTTAGCAAGTGTTATAAAAGTAGCTAGATAGAGTAGGTCTAACCGTAGCAATGGTCAAACAAAGAATTGCTTGAGTAACTGCTATACAAATAGTTGCCAGTCATCTTATGAGTTGTAGTGATGAGAGTTTGTAGGCCTTTTTCAGCTTCTTGCCAATTGCTGCTGATCTCATTTTTAGAATGTGTCATAGATTTTATTCGCATTTCAAGAGTGGTGGTGTTTCAGTGGTTGAGAAAAAACAGTCTTAGAAATGGACTTAAAAAGGCTGCACTGTGTTTATTATCTGATCAGTAACTGAATAAAACCAGTCCAATTAATAGTAATATCAATCAAATTGAGATCATTCAGCTGGTTAATCAACAAAGGCAAAACTCAAGCTCATAGCAGTTTATGAAACAAAACAAACGCATGGTTTAGTTAAAATAGAAAGAACCTAAAAGACATTCTCTCTCCAATGCTTGAAATTTCTCACCAGCTATTAGCTCATCTCATTCAAGTACTTAGAGTTTTCTCACTAGCTTATTGGCTGCCAGCAGGACCTGATGTGGCCCATTCAGCCTGCTGAGATCGCTGGCTTGTTGACCTTTGGGTGCCGTCAACAGATCAATGAGGGGATATTTTGCTCTGTTTCCACCAGTGATGCTAGATGTGTGAAGAGCCTCACCCTACTTCGTGAGGTCATTTAGGAGAGCTTGGAGTGCTGTGTTAATGTGCATGTGGCACACTGAAGACTAAAACAGTGTGTTTATTCAGGATAGCGGTCGGTTGCTTGTTGGGGAGGTGTAACATGACTGACATGTTGAGATGCTTAATTGGCCCTACAGTACGTGCTGTTTAGGTGAAATCAATAAGGATCAATTCTTTGAGTGCCTCACTATAGGCTTCTGTGTGTCATGCAGTAACAGGTGGAGAGTTTGCGATATTGTGTGTGCGTGTGAGTATATAAGTGTCTGTCTATACAGGTGGCTTAGTGTGTCCCAGACTATAACTCCTTTGATATAAGGTCGACTCCTGGATTACTTCAGGCCTCACTCTACAGGCTCTAGTAAGTAATGAGGCATTGCTTCTAAATGCTAAAGTGGTTCATTGTTCTGGTAATTATTAAAGAATTGATACTGGATGATGGAATCTCCGATTAAATGTTTTCCACCACAGTCTATGTTATGCATAAAAAAGCTAAACATTCTCTTGTCCACTTCTTTGTGATAATTTGCTGCCATTGTCTGTTTTACATGATTTAGGTTAATGAACTATTTTATTTTTACTGTTTTCAGATTATATTTACAAATCTTGTCAACATCAACACAGTTATTGATAATATTAACAGGTTTTTGTTAGTTGCAAATGTAATGTTAAATTTAAATTTTCTATATTGCATTACACATTTTTAGCACACATTAAAAGGAGCATGTGTCAGTTTACTGCTGTTTTCTGTATAGATTTTTTTTTGCTTTGGGTAAATGAGAGTCGTTTGAGGTTGAGTGGAGAGTTAATGTCTGTCTCTGTTTCTCTGTATGGGGTACATACTCCCACCAGGGGTGGCTGACAAGAGATGGCTGTGGCTTACCACACACTGAGAGTGCTGCTCTTCTTTAATCTCTCCCCTCTCTCTTTCTCACTGTGTTTCTCTCTTCCCCATCTTAATTTCTCTCAACCCTGACACGTAAAAGCATGCCCTCCCATCTTAACCATGAAGCTAATCCTTCAGCAGGTTTTTGGGGGAATCGTGCTGTTTTGGGGCTCTTCTACTGACACAACGGTTTAGTATCATAATGGCTTGCAAACACCTGTCCAATTAGGCTGATTGTGATGCACCTCAAACTACTAGACGGATCCTGGAGTGTGGCACAGAGATTTAGCAAAACACACTAAATACTTCTGCTCTAGAGGGATGTTTTTGCAGTTTGGTGACAAATGTCTTTCTGTAAATCCAGGTTTAGTGAAGGGTAATTGAAGGGGCTTCAAGAGTCAGTTGTCAGAAAAGGACAAAAGTCTTTCCGCTAAATTTAAGTTCCAACGTCAGTTTACTCCGTGTCACAAAAGTGGTGAGAATTACAGGTTGTCCAAGGTTTATGGTATATTTTTTAAAAACATTTTGCAGCATTGAATTCAAACATGTCTAAAGTTAAAAGTGGTGCACTGGCTTAAAGGTTTTTGTGTTTTTATTAAAAAGTTGCGTAAGTTGCGGTGACAAGATAAGCACAGACTGACATTTTAGACAGTATATTCGGAAACAGGTGATCACTCAATTTAGGAATTCAGACATACATCGACAGCCCAGTCAAGCTCAACATTTTGCATCCATACTGAGTTTATACTCACAGTGCAACTACAAAAGTCATGCCTCCTGTCGCAGCCACTTTATTAATCTTAACTCCTCCACAGGAAAGCTTGGTAAAATACAAAGCGGTTGTTATTTGAACACTGCAAAGTTGTCATGGTGCACAGGAATGGGATACTTGGGGAATGGCATTGGGTGGGAATGCATTTAAGGACAAAATGTTCAATATATCAAGCATGGTTTCTGCTCTGTATAGTTTACAAAAAACTTGGTGAGTGCTCTACCCCTGGCAGTATGACCTGCCATATATTTTCAATGACACCCCTCCCTTGCATGCAAAATTGTAAAATAAAATAAAATTCACAGTTTTTTCCTACAAACCAGATGTAAAATACACAAGTGACTCCAAGCCTGAAGGATAAGTGAGACCTCATCATCAACATATTAAGAAGAACTGATGCTGCATCACTCTCTCAGTGAATGACATCATCCTTGGCAATTTTTTAAATCCAAATTGTATTCATGTGATGCATCATATTCACCGAAGGTGAACAAGGCATTTTTGATGCACAATGGAGAATTTGAATTGTAAAGGGTGGGGTAAAATGACATGTTTTGCTACTTTTTGGCCGTGTCTGCTTATTTTTTGGCACTGCATTATGCTGCTGCCAGTGTTGGTGTCCTCTCTCTGATGGGGCCTGTTTTGGTTAACACTGCAGGCATGTCAGATTTGTTTCCCAAATCAGATCTTTGAGACAGACTTGCTGTGTTTTGCAAGTGATCGCAATGGATTTTTGTGTCCGGACATCACCAGTATAGCTGCATTGGTTGCTTTGGTATCAATGTAGGCATCAGTTATTACTGGTGATGTGGCCAACCAAGGCAGAAGCATGAACCTATAGCTTTATACAGAGGCCTCCCCTCCAAAGTATAGTACCAACAGATGGTTAATATCAGTGTTTGTCTATGGCCTACTTTTCTCTCACTTTGAGTTTGATGATTTTGTTGTGTGGCTTATTGCGAAGGACACTTGGAAATCCGGTGTGGTTTGAGGCCAATTTGCAAAAATCTCATTTCATGTTTTTTCTTTGTTTCTAAAATAAGTCTGGTAAAAAAACCAGGACACGCCAAAAAAACATATTTGGACTGATAGTCTAAGTAAGGCCTCCTATTTTCAAAGTGTTTTCATTTTACTTGCATAGATCAGGAAGCTTTAAAGGTACTCATCCAACAGCATAATCTTAAGCTTGGACTGGGCCTTTAAATGAGCCAAAACACCACTGTCTATCTCACTGTAATCTCTTTTCCCCTCTAGCTTCATAAAAATGTTGAACAGCCTTTCTCTGTGTGACCCAGGCCTTGTTCTCAATTAAACCCCATCGCCCTCAGCACAATTAATGGGGTTTTACCAAATTAGTCATTTCATTAGTGACAGGCTCCTATCTACTGGATGGCTGCTCTACTGTACACCATGTACGTTTTTCTTCATATTAATTTTTCCTTGCTACTTCATGAGCCTCGCATCAGGGCAACACCACCCTGCTTTTTGACCTATAGTAGACTGTATGTGTTCACCAAATGCATATCCTGCATATATAGTCATATTTTTCTTTGTTTGTGCACATTTAGACACTGAAGATTTTAACTGTGTCTGTGTTAGTGTGTTTATGTGTGTGTGCTTGTAATAAGAAGTGTAGCTGATATGTGTGCTGCATTAAGTGTGAAGGCGGTGGTGGCAGCCTGCAGGCTCTAGTGCTGGTTTAGGAAGACATCACTCTCCAGGCCAGGCGGATAATGAAGCACAGTGTACAGTGACACAGATAAGACGACAGACTTATGAACATCTCTCTCTCTCCTTTCTCCATCGCCCTCATTTGCTCATTTGGTCTCTCTCTCTCTCACACTCTTGCTTTAGCTGTCTTTTTAGGGCTCTCATCACACACACACGTACAGTAGACACAGTGTGTTTCTCCCTTCCAGCCAAACACACTCTCGTTTTCTTCCTGAGCATGATTAGAAGAAAATAGTTGTCAGAGGGAGTGGGAGAGAGAGAGAGACCGAGAGAGAGAGAAAGTAAGATGGAGTAAGAGAGAGAGAGAGATGAATGGAGACATGAAGGGACATGTCATACCATTCACAGAGCACTAGGTCTGACAGGAACCCTCAGGACATGACACTCGTTTCAAGTGGGGACCAAATGGAGGTGGCACCAGGCTGTCAGTGCTCTCTAGTTAATTAGAAGACATTGCCGTTCTGGCCTGGAGAGGGCAGTTGGAAATCACAGTCAATTACATCCAGGTTATAACATGAGTTTGGCACCACAAATCAGCTTGTCACAGCTTATCTGATGCTGACCATAATGGCTTCATACCATACATTTACAGTCAGTGATGGCATGTTGGCCCATATTCTAGAGTTTTTTACGCAGCAATGCAAAATTGAGTTTGTGGCTATCATTCAGGAAAAAAACAAATAAAAACAAAATGACCACATGTAGTTTTCTTTTAGGAGTGTAGCATTGCAAAACAGTTTGGTGTGCATATTGGTTTCAGAGCCAGGGTTTGGTATGTTATCTGCAGGGAAAACAAAAAAAATTTAGAAAATAACATTTTTGTCACTGATTTTATTTTATCTTGTCATTGATACTCCAATGTAAGACTCCAACCTGTTAAAATACATGAACAACTGAAGCTTTCGCTTGTTTCCATAGACCATGCACAACGAACTGAAATGCACATGTGAAGGCACATCGTATCAAGGCTCAAGCTCTTTGACCATATGCGTTAATGCTGTGTTCACTAACACAGTGATAAACACTCCATCAGTTAAAGCTTTGGTGTGAATGTTCAGTAAAAGGCTGTCTGAACGCTACTTGGGGGAGGACTTTCATCCCAGTCTCTTTTTGTCATTTTCCCCCGGATACATTCAGGTGATTCTGTCATAAATTACATGTTTGAAGTGTTTCCACAGACATACCTGTCTTCATTTGAACAATGTCAGTATACAGTTTGACCCAAATAGCTATCCACTTTTGCTGTACCTTACCAGGAAATGGTACAGGGTTTACCAAATGAAGAAAGTCATATAGGCCAACAGAAGTGTATGACTTGTAAAGAGCAGCTCTGAACAAATACTTATACAGTAACCATTGTAGAATGATTTTTGATCAAGAGAAGTCAGATAAAACTCAAGAAACAACTCAAAAATCTGAAGAATTCTCATATTTCGACCACTTAAGCTTCTTTGATTTCAATAAAATTACTGCAAATTAAAAGCTGGGTCGAAATTGCAATAATTGAAAAGTTTAGAGGATTTGAAGTCTGTTTTTACCCATCACAAATGTGTTGTTAGCATTTTTCCTCATTCAGATATTTTAGAAATCAATTTTAGGCGGCCCCTGAGAATCATCTAAAGATCCTCAACAGTCATCTTCCATTCCCATCTGACACACGTTTTTATATGGACTCTACTGTTCAGTGTAAGAATACAGCCAAAAAGAAATTGAAAACAACAACTGCACATAAGATAGAGAGAAGTATTTCAGATTTTTTTTTTTACTACCTTTGTTTGGCCAGATGTGAAAATGTGCATGAAATCTCACATTTGGCCTTTCCAAACAAGTTCAGTGAAAATGTTTCTACTCTGTATGCAGAAACTTTCAACAACACCATCACCAGCAAACCACTCAGTGCCTGATTCCCATCTCTAAACACAAAGGAAAATGCCTGTCAAGTCTTGAAAGAAATCGTGTACCTGCATTTGAAAATCCATTAGGCAAGGCGTGGAAGCTGGAGTTACCGAGAGCAGTGGAAGCAGATGAAAGGGGTGACTCATTCGATGGTGCTGCAGTGCATTTTGAAGGTGGAATATGGTTTCTAACTCAGTCACATGGGTGAAAACAGAAAAGCTTATAGAGACATGGTCATGCTTCTGTGTAGGTATTCATCGGCATACACTCTTGGGTATAGACATCGACCTACACATGCACAGATGCATGCACATTGCCCTCTGTGGCTCAGGCTCCCTGGTGTTGAAACCAAAAAGCTACAGGAAGACACACAAATCACTGCTTGTAGGCAGAAAGAGAAGAGGAGGAGGGCAGGAGGGGTAATCAAACGAGAGGGCACTTGAGAAAACAGTAGGCTGTTGTTCTAGTGCTGCTGTTCCCATCTTCTGTAAAATGAAGGCCTGTTCTTCTCTGTCCATCATCTTTGCTGCATTCTTCAATCTCCCCATCTTTTAGGCAAACCCTATTACCAGAAAACCGCTCTAACACTACCTCAGATTGAAAAGTAAGTGCTTATTGTTTTCATGTACTGCATTTGCTGCTCTCCCCATCTCCGTCTCTCCTTTTCTTTGGTTAGAAAAAGCCATGTAGGCCCCAGCTTTTTACCATTTGCGATGGCTGAGAGCCACGCTTGTTTGAGATCGCTGCACTTAATATCCATAAGAAGGACAAGAAATTCTGAAATACCTGTTTTTAAGTTGGCCTCATCTGGTGTTGTTCTCCTTTCAACCACTCAAAGCCAAATGAAATCAGTCAGGGATAGAAAATTGAGGCTTGCTAATGACCAGAGTGAAGCAAAGATCATAGACCTCGCATGCACTTCACTTCAGCTGGAATCGGGACATAGGAATGAAAAGGATGAGTCAATTAGTATCAAACATCTTCATTTCTGGTCAATTCAATTATCTGCTTTTTTTTTTATTTGTATCAATTGTGATGTATTTTCTATTCTATTTTTTCTCCCAGTTTGGTTGCCCATTGTACTATGCATTGCTCTCCTTATTGCTGCTAACGTAGCTGTTTGCTCTGTGGCGTGTAGACAGCCACGTGTGCTGGGAACTAAACCACCGATCTCTTTGGTGGTGATCGGACAAGCTTTACCCCTGCTCCACCTGTGCACCCCACAGTGTTTTGAAGTAGGATCTTATGTTCATGTGAGAAGAATTGTGAAGGACTTGAGTGCTTGAAAACATGTGCTTTGGAAAGCTTATATATTACATGATGGATTAAAAGAACAAAGGGAAATCTTATCTGAAGTTTCTTTTAGAATATTATAATTTAGATAAATAAGGATACCTTGGACCTCCGGCTTAACATATACAAGATGCAAGCAATAAACTGAAAGTGTCCCTTTTAGTAGATAGTAGAGGGGATACCTGTTATTAGTAGTTTATTGGAAACCTAGTAGTGTTTAGTTACAATAATCAAAAATAATGAAATGCTCAATTTCCCCCTTGTCATCTGGTAGGGATTGAGGGGTATTTTCCAAAAACCACACAGTAATGCAGATACCTGCTGACATGAAGCATCCTACTGATGAGCAGGTCTTACACTGCACCATTGCTGCATTTGGATCCTTTTATTCCCTTTGGCAGTCAGTGAAAGATGCGCTGAAAACACAGTTGTAATATTCTTCCTATGATTTCATGGTATCATTTGAAGCTTTCATTTTCAATGGTTGATTGCAGGATGGTCTGCTGGCAAAGTAAACACATGCACACGCACACACACATGCAAATTTTATTGGTCTTACTATCTTGCTCTCATCCAAAACACTCAGCATTTACATTTTCCCCCAACCGCATCCACCGCAGACCTAAAACATCAATTATTTCAGCCATGTTTTAAATTAGGTTCTGATTGCAGATGTCATGTGACTTGCTGTAAGTAATCTATATTTCACTGTAATTACACAAGACCTAAGAGACTAAGAACAGCATGAGGAGACAGAGGGAGGAGCATGAGGAGTAAATACACACACACACACACACACACACACACACACACACACACACACACACATACACACACACACACACACACACACACACACACACACATACATACAAATATATATATATATATATATATATATATATATAAAATACATGCATGATAAGGCTTAAAATAACATTAAAAAGTAATATTTATGGACATATTTAGGCCACATTAACTGCCTATGCAGCACTCTCCAATGTAAATGCACATTAGCATATATTATGACTTGGTGAGCTATGCAAATAAGCTGCCTTAATTAGGGATAAAAAGTAATCTTTCCCTCTCAAGCAAGTTTTCTCCAGGCAAGTGGAGCACTTGGCTGTCAACAGGGAATTAACTAAACAAAAGCTCACTGGAAAAGCGCAACTTTTCCTCATCTTACTAATTCCCAGTGTTTTCTTAGTTAATGGTGTCATGATTTGTGCCTCACTCAGGGGTCTCAAAGCTCCTCCGCTGTGGACTCAGGCTTTGAGCAGCTTCAAACCCCAGCTGAAACAGTAAATGTGATTGGACATTTCTGGGTTGGCTAGATGGCATGTTGGATTAGTTGGTATATTAATTATGCTCTTAGACAATCAACAGCTAAGACTAAGGCTCCACTTTGATACTGAGCTTCATTTCTGCATTGCTGAGAGTATAAGTCCTGCTTGGATATGCGCTGAACCAGAAACATGAGTTTTATTTATTTTTTTCCTTTTTAAATATAGTACATCTTTTGCATACCAAAGAGACACATGGAACTTGTCAAATTAGTAGTATTGGCTTCTATGACTATAAGCCCTTTCCTTCACACAATTTTTATAATAAGTACACATCAGCCCTCAGTAATGGTTTGTTTTTAGATCATAGTTGGTGGGGTAATCAAGTGGACTTCAAGTGGACCTCGAGTGCCCTTGCTTGATCCCTGGAATTAACAGGTTTAGATGTTACACTCTTGTAAGATTTACACTTGCATAATGATAGCATCTGCATTTTGTATGAAAATACTGTTAAAGGTATTTGATTTTTTGAAAACACATTTCTGAACATTTTTGGTTTGTTTTATTGCTCAATTCATACCCCATTCCAGGCTCAGCTTTTATTAATACATCTCCCCATGGTAAGCTATCGTTCACACCAAAAGAAAAAATACATAATTTCAAGTTCAGCTATTGTTACCATACGCATAGGAGAATGTTGTGCAGCATTTAATGGGTGGAAAGTACATCTGAACATCCCCTGAAAACGCTATTGGCTTTTTGACAACATCCAGTAGTTTGACTTCTCACCTTGCTGCACAGATGTACAAGTGCACTCTGTGATCCTGTAACCACCCCTCACTGAAGGGGCGTTTACAGACTCAACAAAGGACTGCAGCAAAGTTTATATCAAACTTAGAATTGCAATTTTGAGTCTCATGCTTTTTCAGTTAATATTGTTGTGACAAATGTAATGTTCCAAAATCTTTGGTATACTCTATGATGATAAAGAAATTGATATTGAAAGAAGAAAGAAAGAAAATGTGTTTTCAGTCCTCCTATCGGGAGGTAAAGATATTAGTGATTGTGTGGCAAATTATTCTATTCTTGGCTTTCACTGGATAGATACTGTATGGTGTAATTGCCAGTAGTTGTAAAAAGAAACAACATCCTGCACTGTTTGCCTCAAAAATAAATCCTAGTGTATTCCCTTTAGTTGACTAGGAACACAACAATGAGCACTGTAATAATGGAATTTTGTTATGATTTTATCCATTATATTAATAATTAGATCAGAAATAAAATGGTTTCTTTAACCAGCCTGTTTTTATGGTAATTACCATCAACAAAATTGATGATCAAGCCTCCTGTCAGTGCATTTGGGAACAATGTACCTTGTGTTCTGTGACAGGAGACTCCACCATGTCATATGTTTTCATGAGGTTTCTGCGTGCGTTTTTGGCCCAACTTGGTCCAGTGTCCAAGCGTTTCCTGGTTTGGTCACATGGTCATTATTGATTTTTTTTTTTCGTTTTTTTTTTTTTTTGATGCCACTGGCTACTGTGCATCACCTGGGAATAAGGAGTTGTGTGTTTGATTTCATGGAGTTATTAGAGAGACACAGGGGGCTTGGGGTAGTTTGAGGAGCCTATAGCATGTTTACACACACACACACACACACACACACACACACACACACACACACACACACACACACACACACACACACACACACCTCTGCTTGGTAGGAGCCGATTGTTTCAGATGATGGATGTCACACTCTCACCCGTCAACACAGTGCCCCTGCTGCTTTTAATTGCCCAATCAGAAAGCTGGAGCATTTGTTATTGTGGGGCAGTTAGGTCCAGATGGCAAACAGTACACAAATACGCACACACACACCAACACAAGCAGACGCACACACAGGCACACAGCACCTACCTCACTTTAATCATTGTTTGATTGGGGGTGAACAATGACTAAAAGAATACGAGGTGTCTGCTTCCTGTATGCACAATGTTGATGACAGTGCCTTGCAGTTGTCACAACACATTAAAACATTATGACACCTGTAAGTACATGCTCTCTTTATAAGAGTCCACTTTAATCTCAAGAACAACAATCACAATTTAGCAATGAATAACAGCGGGGTTATTGTGCTGACATGGATCCATGACAAAACACCACATTTTTAGACTGATAAAAAGGAAGTAACCATAGAGAAAAAATAAGATCTAATCATTTTTGCTTTGGCTTCACACATATCTCCTCTGTGATGACTCTGTCTCTGCTGTTGAGCTTTCTGCCAAGATCTTTCCCTTGGGAAGTCAATAAACTCCACCAAATCTAGTTTATACTGTCAAACTATGAACTCAAATCAAAGTTATACATGTCGTCTTGAAGCAGTGTATGCCTGTTTAGTGTCAGTGCTGTTTGTAGAAAAAGATGTGGGACATAAGGTTTTCTCCTCTCACACATTGCCACAGCTGAGTGACAGCAAATGTTGTTCTTTGCAAGAACAGAAGGGGGCAGTATTATACCAGAGAAACTGATTTGTTGTAATCCATTGCTTCATATTTCTCCCTGGCTGTCTCTCATTGGACCCTCTCCCTCTGTCCTCTCTTGATACCGCTTTTTTCCTCCACATTCAGCTTCATCTCTTTCTCTTTGTATGCACGTCTTTTTCTGATGTCTTTTGCTTGAACACACACACATACATAGAGTACAATAATGCATACGCACACATATACATACACACACACAGAGCCACACATGCGCAAGTGTAAAGTAATCTCAAGTCTGATACACCCCGCTCAATTATGAGCTACAATGCGTGTAATTAGAAAAGAATAAAATGCATTTCAGTTTTCATTAATGAATTTCATTGATTGGCTCTGTCTCTTTGTTCCTTGTTTTGATGAAGTTAACTTTGAGGGGAATAAACATAACACTTCCAGCGCAATCAGACCAGCTGCGGACGTGTGTGTGTGTGTGTGTGGGGGGGGGTTTCGCTATGTGTGTTGTCTTTGGCTGATTTGCCGTTGGTGTGTCTTTTTAATCTGTCCAACAGGAGAAAATAGAAACAGGCCCCACCACAGAGTGTACAATCGTACCAGAGAGAGGGAGAATTAAAATCAGAAGAAAGAAGTAATAAATCATGGGATGAGATTGGGGGGAAAAAAGCAAGAGACAGTGTTAAAAAAAGGAACGAGTGGCGCAGAGCAGGCTAGAATAGATGAGGTGAGGGGAAAAGACATAATTGGTAGTGTGTTTGGGGACATCTTGCTGCAACACAGTAGAATAAACCGCAAATATATGAGTTGGAATAAGAGAGATGGATCCAAATTGAGAGCACTCGTGTATATTTCGGACTGTACAGTACAGTGTGTGTGTTTGTGTGTATGTGTGTGACGGACTTGTTGTGTTAGTTGGCAGGAGTGCATGCCAACTCTCTGCATATGTATGTGTGTTTTTTTATGCCAAGTGACCGTGCATCGATGGATGGGTGCACTTAATGCCCACACCTTTTGTTTTCATGAATTTTGTGTTTGCCACAAGCATGTGTGTGCGTTTACTCAGAGCGTGTGTGTGTGTGTGTGTGTGTGGTGGAACAGAGGCTCTGTGTCAGCAGTGGTGTGCCCTCAGTGAGCCTGTCTCTAATTACAGTCTAGGGTTTCAGCGTTTCAGTCCGTCCATCTCCCTGTTTAAACCCGGCTAAGGCAGCCAGGCCCCACTGAGCCAAGGTAAACCATACAGCTAATTAGACAGACCAGCTTCCATCTCTGTACCAAAGGGGGAGGTGGGTGGGGGGCAGAAGGGGTGAGGGTGGAGGAGGGAGGGGCATGAATGGAGAGAGGGAGAGTGTGAGAAAGAAAATGATAGAAAAAGAAAGGAAGAGGGAGAAAATTCTACAGAAGGAAGTGAGGAAGGAAGGGGACTGAAGGAAGGAAGGAAGGAAGGAAGGAAGGACAAGTTATTGAGACTGAAATAAGGTTAGCTGACAAAAAGGAGAAAAAAAGAAGGTTTTTGAGATTCAAAGATTACATTTGTCTTTTCTTCATTTTGGAGTGTAAACTAAGTGTCAGAAGTTAAGAGCAAAAAGCCTGCAATATTATAAGTCGTCATTGTACAGAACACCCCAAACACTTCATCAGACACTTCATCGAACACTTCATCAAACAACATCTTCCGCTAAGTTGTTTCAGTTTCATTTGCACATGCTCACTCTCGTGTGTGAGCGTGGGGTAGCCAACAGGGGGGTGAGGCAGTTTTTCTGGCTGTACAGTGTTAGTCTAAAGGTGTTTTGACACCCTCTAGCGCGTTCTGAACCCAGATGTAATTTGCATATTGTAAACAAATGTAAACGGGGGGAGAAGGTCATTGGTCAACCTGGGGCAAGCTAATCTGCATAATTGGCTCCGGTGGTTCAAATTATAGCCTGCCGCTGCTCTGCTGAGGGAGGGAAACTGAGGGGGAGAAAAAGGGAGGGGTGCAATTATGGTCATATGCAGCCAATGAAAAAAAATTGTCGTTTTTCTTCTCTTTTTTTTTCCTGCAGCCTTTGCCTCTCCTCCCTGGCTTGTTCTGACCAATGAGAGTGCTCTGTGCTGCCCAACAGCAATCAGAAATTCATCTCGCTCCACGACAGCTAAACCCCACCCCCCTCACAAGGAGAGACAGAGAGGGGGAAAGTGAGGGAGACAGGAAACGAATGAATGAGAGAGAAATGGAGAAAAGAAGAAGGAAAGAATGAAACCAAGAGAGAGTGTAAGCGGGAGATGGCATCTAGACTCTTGCCAGCCTGGGCGGTACAAAATGTGAGAGGGGACGGTGCAGGGAGGACGAGGTTGGGAGAATAAGGGTGAGAGGCAGACATTGGCTCTGGTGAAGGAGCTAAAATGAGAAGAGGACGGAGAGAGCAGAGAAATGGAGGGGAAAATAAGATGCTACTGCAGTCAGAGATAGGGTGACAGATCTGTTCTGCTCACACCAAACACCATTTTCTCCTGCCTGTCCTGTCCCAAGTGGAAAAAAAAAGCCACATTTGCAGATTCCACCTTATCGCTGAAATACTAGAATTCATGCATTTGTCCGCGTGTGTGTGTGTGCAGGGAGAGGTTGAATAAGGGCACAGTAAATAAATCATGGGGGGCTCATTGGAAGAAGGTCACCGACTGGACCCTGCCTTTACACACACGCACACACACACACACACACACACACACGCACACACATGCTTACACACACATCTACGCGTGCTGACAGGCCCCTGCCCCTCATTTCGGGGTGCTCTGGGTGATTCTCCCAGTGTAATGGCTTCTACCCCATTTCCAGTCTCCTGTCTGAAAGAAATCACACACAGACCCTCCAACGGTAGCTCACACACACTGACATACACACACCTGGCCAGTCGGGCATTGGGGAAAGGGAACGGATGGAAACAGTCGGGTAAATACATTCTTTTGTAGATATTTGGTGTTTGTCTGCATCGGCATGCTGTTATGTGCCATATAGCCTTATCTCTTATTATTTTTTCTCTCAGCATTGTCCACCGCATTGTGTATTTCCAGTTGTAGCTGTGTGGTTTTGTTAGTTTTTGATTGTAAACACGCTTTCATTCTTGTGTACATTTAAAGAGGCCCCTGCTCTAGTTTGGCTATCTTGGGCACGGGTCTTATTTCTCAATAGTGTGCAGCTTTTGTCAAGGAAAGAGCCCAGTAAGTGTGTGCACAGGTACGGCAAAGCTGCAGTCAAATTTAATGCACTGAACAGTGAGGTGAGTTGTGCTGTCAATTGGGATGTCGCAGAACCAGTTAGATGGATTTTTCAGCAGTTACTTGTCACACGTTAAAGCTCGACGCAGAGGCAAGTTGACACCTTGAGGGATTTAAAATGGCTACAGTGACTTATTGAAAACTCCCATGGTCCATTGAGTTGATTTATTCATGTATACTGGTCATGTCCTCTACTCTACAGAGTTGACGTTCAACTTCTCAGGAAGATTGTTTTCACAATATCTTTGTTCTTTGTAGCAGCCTCTGTCATAAATTAGATTAGGGAAATATTTCAGTAACACATAAATTACAGCAACGTTTTTGAAACTGGTTGTGGCCTTCTATACACGAAAGACTGATATTGCATGACCGCTTCTCCTGGTTGCCAGTGCTGAATTAAAGCCCTATTAATGGCTTACAACTTGTTGACAATTAGCATGTTTTTATGTGTATAACTTTGTGACTGAGTGGATTAGCAAGTGAGTGGGTAAGACAGACAGAGAGTGAGAGAGACTGAGAGAAATGCGAGGAAGGGGCTAGAGAGATGCATATGTCTGTCTGAATTTCTATCTGTCTATGGAGGGCGGCGAGTGGGAGGGTCTATCAATCATTCCCAATCATTTATATTCAGCGGCTCATATCACTTCACCACGATTGGGAGTGGGAGAGAGTCGGCTCATTTGCATAGGGAAGAGTAACTGTTGAAAAGCTGTCAGAGCAAACAAAATATATGGCTGTAGTGATGTATACATTTGGCGTTTTTGTTCAGTGTGAGGAGCTGAGAATAAATGCGCGTATGCCGTTTGCATGTGTGGTGACAGATGCAATCTCACTGCTGCGCATGAAAAAAGGCCTTTTTGACAACTCCTGCATAGCTTTTGTTGCATTTCTTAGTTGCCTTACACCTGCCTTCCAATGCCACAGTCAGAACTCTTTATTCAGCTGAACAGTTCCAGAAGAGATGTCTAAAATGAAAAATGTGACTAAGAAACTGCTTTTGATCTTTTTAGATATATTGTGTGAGTAGCTTTTGAAAACAATTAAAATACATATTTTTAAGTCCATTAAGAATTGTGCGAATAGTATAGACCAGTATTTTGTGGAATGAATATGATCAACAGTCATTATGAAATGTCTTTTTAGAGAGCATCTTTCTTCCAACTATTTTATCAGGCTGATGAGTATGGATAAATCTTACGTATATAATTTTATACATGTTGGTATTGTGGTGAGGTTAAATTAAATGGAGAAATCATTAAAAAATGATAGCTTGATGGAAATGTCTAATTTGTCTAATCCAATGAGTGAAATGCAAAAATCCTCTAAATCTAAATGAAAATCTTGTCAGATTCTATTCTCACCTTAATATTGCGATTCTGCTCACCCCTTCTCTTTAAGTTTGAAGCGGCAACGCCTGATTATGTACTCTATCAATTAATCTGCCAAATATTTTGTTTTACGTACCATTTTTCTATGAAAATTGCAATTCCATTGCAACTTCCAGAGCCAAAGAAAATGTCTCTCAGATGTGTTTTTTTGCTCCACTAACAGTTCAATATGCAAATAAACCGAAATTTCGTTTATTTAAAACTGTTGAGCCAGAGAATGCTTGGCACTTTTTCCCACATTTTTTTCCTTGAAGATAACTAAAGGAATGAATAATCAAAATAGTTGGACCTTACTTTTCAATGTAGTTTGTTAAATCTCAAATATTTTTTGTAAATCTCATTTATTTTATGCATCATATGAGTCTAGAACAAAAATGCATAGAGAACAAGTTCTTAATTTCCAGAATGCACTTCATCTTTGACATATTATAACTGGCATATGCTGCACTGAGGTTATCTGTTAACCAGTTTGTTAAAATTGCCCTTCCCCACACTCTAGAATGGCCTGAAATCAGTATAACAAAAATTGTGGTCATGCTGCACCTTCCCTGTGTCTTCATTTCTTCGTCCCTCACTCTGTCCTTCATTTCTGCCCGTTTTTTTCTGACTCTCTGTGTGTGACCTTGTGTTCCTCCTGTGTTAGTGTGTGGAAATTGGGCACACCTAACTACAGGGGCTTAAGTATAATCATGTATTTAGCTGCAGAAATGTACTGACGCACTGTTCCTCCCTGGAAAAAGAGAACTCCCAACATTAATTGAGGGATATTACTGTTGAGATCAATTTCCATGTTTCTGACAGTGATATTCATTCCCTCCGACCTGAACAAATATTTATGTCTAGTTGAAAAAAAGAGAAAATGACAGTAGGAGAAAAAAAAAATCAATATAAAAACTGTTCATTTTAGACCAATTTTAAAATACTTAATGGGATAAATGCTGTTTTGATTACATGCAGCAAATGTAAGAATTTAAGTATAACCTTTTCAGACCATTTTTATGGCATTCCCATGTAATTATTTATTAAATCATAACTTAATAAAAAATAAAATAATGTGAAAACATTTCAGAATAGCTCATTGTAGTCTAAAACAAACAAATAAAAAAATAGCCTGACCATTTGTAAAAATGCATTTATGCCATGCATGAACTGTGATTTTGTCTAAGTGGTTAGACTGCCAATAGGGGCCAGTGTGTAACCAAGTATAGGGCCTCAGTGAGGCCGGCGTTCATTGGTGGAAGAGAGAGACAGGCTGGGGGGAGCAGGTGGGGAGGACGGGGGGGCCTATTGTTGGAGGGGTTATTGTGAAATAGGAAACGGCAAACAAGGCGGTCTTTAACTCTGCTTATAGAATATGTTAAAGTGATGTCTGTGATGCGCTGTGTGAATTATTTGCCTTATCATAAAGTGCATTTATGACGCACGGCCATAAATATGCATCAGTACGAGTGTTTTCAAAATTGAACCTCTCCCCTCTCTTATTCTCCTCCCTCCCCCTTTCTCCCTTCTGCCCTCCCTCCTTCTTTTTGCTTCGTGCTAACAACACAAAAACAACATTTTTAAAATGCAACCCACCAGTGGATGTTTTGGAAACATTTCCTATTCCCTCCCCCCTACTCTCTGTCTTAGCTGCTCTTTCTCTCTCTCTCCGTCTCCCTGCTCTCTTCCGGTAAATCTGCTTATTGTATTATAATGTGGGATGATTTGAAAAATGTTTTGAAGTCACAAAGTAATTACAAAATACCATGAATTGGTACGATTGTACTTATAATGGAGGTACTACAAGTACACACATTAACTGCTGTCTCGCTCTTGCCCACCCTCCCTCTCTCTCATCTTCATCATCGAAATCCTGTTTCTAATTTCTATGGATTTCCTGCCAAGAGCAGCCACAGCGATGACCCCCTTAACTCGGACATATAATGTTCTTAATATCCAGATTAAAATTTTTCTTTAAGCTCTTTTCTACAACATGTGAAATTATTTCTGCAATCAAGCACAAAGCCAACCCCACCCACACCCTCTGTCCTTCCCTTTCCCCTCGATTATGGCCTGGCCTCCGCAAAAACAACTTCTTATGCAGATGCTCTGAATGCACCCTGCCACCCACCCAGCCTCCCTTTACAGCACACACACACACACACACACTCAGCTCCCCCTGCTCTTGTCTCTTTGCAATTACTAAGTGAAAGACTGCAATAAAGGTGGCGCTGTACGAGGAGGGCAGTTAATGAAAGAAAGGATTATGGGTAAAGGCAGCATCAAGGGGAGATTAGGAAAGGACGACCAGGCTTGCTGAGACAAAAGATCCTACTGACAAGAGCTGCTTAGGGCACACATATCTCAAAACACACACAAATACACACCATCTTCACATTCTTGAGAATGTACATCCACAGAGCCATATCTACAAACATATGCATGAAAGCACACTCTAATGTACAGACATGCACCATAACGGCCCATGTGCAGGTAGTGACTGTCCCAGAATGTTGGGATTGCTCTCTTTTTAAAACTATAATTCCAGTGACACATTGCATCAGATCTTTCAGGAAAGGATTAAACCAAGAAATTGTCATATAATATAAAAAGAAATAAAGCATCCCCGAAGCTGAAGGTGACAACCTCAACTGTCTTGTTTTGTCTACAACCGAGACATCTTAAGTTTACTGTCATAGAGGAGTAAAGAAACCATAAAATATTCACATTTGACAATCCTGAATTAGAGAATTTCTTTAAAATACACTTGGATCGACAATAAGTAATACTGATATTATCGGGATATTGCTGTGAGTAAAACTGATCTGTATGTGTGTGTGAGTAGGTTTTCCAAGCTTTCAAGTGCACTGAATGACACCCTTGCCTGTCCACCAGTAGTCCCCACCATGAGACAGGCATACGGTCTCTTTAAGTAAAGTGATAAGCACTTCGGCCTCGATGCTGAACAGGGAGCAAATTGAAAGTGAAGATTGCCTTCCCATAGACTTTATCTTTTCCCACTAAAACAGGGAGCGGGCGGCTACGACTACACCTATTGATTTTGCAATTTCAGCAAATTAAGAAGGAGACAGCCGGGCCTATTAGAGAGCTGTCTGTGGCTTGGACTAGCATGGCCACTGTGGTCTGTGATGGTGATGCTGAAAGAGAGCGAGTGAGAGAAGGAATGTGTATCCATTTTGAACTATTGTCTAATTATGTTACTTAGCAGGATGTATGTGAATAAGTATATGCCACTCATCCTTTGATTTCATGGTATATAATATGTCACCAGCAGCTGCCACAGCAGGCAGGCAGAGGGATATTGCACAAATGTATAAATATAACACAAGGCAATCCAGATGAAAGAATTACCTACGCATGTGGCCAGCCTCAGATTTCAGTAATAAAAGAAGCTAAAGGCCAATCTGTACTGCTCTAATATCCACAGTAATATCCATTGCAATATGAAGAGTAATGAGAGGGATAAAAATTTCTATAAGGGAGAGAGAAAGGGGTGCAGTTCAATTACATGCATCAAATAATGTGAGGTTATATACGTAAATGTGCTGATGGGTTGCACATTTATGTGTTCCTGTCCTTGGCCTGTTTGTTGTTTAATTTGTTGGTATTTAATGTAATTTCCCTGTGCTTTTATTGTCTTACATGTACTGCAATCAGGACAGTCTTGTAAAGCTAGCTCTTATTGTCCCTCCCTCCCTTAAATAAAAATCAGATTTGTACTTATTGTAAATAAACTTGGTAGGGCATTGCCCATTTTTTAAATGGCTGTAATGTAGAATAGAGTTGATGCAACTAGAGAACGCACAAGGTTTGTTCACCAACAGATGCAGTTTTTTCTCCAAGGAAGCAACCATCCAAGTGCACTAATCCGTGATATACATTTATCGGCAGGAGGTGAATTTTTCTCAATTTTCAATCTGATTGTGTTATCAGCCTATATGACTTCTATATTGGAGTTTTAATATGGGAAATTCAATAGGAGCAATGATGGATGATTTCTCTGGTAAAGGGTGCACATTTTTCATACTGATAGCTTTTTGGGTCTTCTAAAAATGATGAAATATGAGTTTTTTTTTATTGATCATTAGTCTCAGGACTGCACCTGCTTCACCAATTTGTTTCCAATCAAAATTGGCATTAAGATTCATATTTGGCATCACAGCAGCACAATTTTCTCATTATTCATTGGATAACGAGCGGGGATTACAAAGACAAAGAGCAATACAAGACACCCAATTTGTTCAATTTCCTGTATTGTGATTATTTTTTAATGTTTTTTTTTTCCTCAGCCTGTTTTACATTGAATTTTAAACTGCTGCCCTCAGGCATTAGGTGTGTATAGAGAGGGAGAAATGAAATTCTTGACCACTTTGCTTAGTGAAGGTGCAAAACGGTTTTACAATCCACCATGGGATGTAAAATAAGCTAATTGGGCCAGGTGTGAATTAATTCCTATTTCCTGTGCCATGTAGGTGTTTAGTCCATATGCATCAGATTTGTACTGTGTGCGTGTGGCTGTGTGTGCAGAAAACGTGTCGAAGAATAATTGGGGGAAGTGGGGAGAGCATGAATGGGAGGGCTCTTCTGGCAACTCAACATGGGAATCACAAGCTAATTCATTGATTGCCCCTTGGAAGAGACGGCTGCTAATTGTTAGGTAATTAACATGGCAAGCTGTAATTATGTTCGCCTAAGGACCCGATTAGTGTTTCTGCATGTCTTATGGGCGCTGGGGGGCTGTATCTGTGGGTGCGTGTGTCTAAGCCTATCTGTTGGCTTGAGGACAGATGGCACACTGTCAAAAGCTGACATGTTTTGTTTTCCCTGATGTGTGTGTGTGTGTGGAGAGAGAGAGCAATGTACAGAGAGAGGAGACGAGCTGTGCCCAGGGACTTGTCCTTTTGTTTCAGCATTGTTAATTAAGTGCTAATTGAGTGTAATTATTTACATCATCACACACAGCGAATGGAGATGTCAAGTGGCAGTGGCACAAAGGCAGTTGGTGGGAGGCTGGCAGCTGAGAGCCGACAATCTGTTGATGCCTGCATGGTTACAACCCTCTGGCAGCTGAAAAGGAACAATTAGCAACAAGCTGAAACCTCATCACAAAACTTTGCCTGAAAATATTCATACATGCATGCAGTATTTAAGCTTGAGATGTTTCCATTACTACTCACAAAATGTGTTTTTTGGATGACACATTTTTCATTTTTATTCTCAGTATTAAAGAATAGTTTAATGTGTCCTGTGAAAATGAGAGAGAGAAAGAGAGGGTGCAGGGAGTGATGAAGACGAAAAGGAAAGCAAGACATGGTGACACTGATCAGTCAGGACGAGAATGAGATGAGGCAGTATCTAGTGTGTTAACACCTACAGCTAATCAACATGACAGAGTTTAGACTTGCCCTAGAAACAACACATCCATGTTCTCACACACACTCACAACCTGAGTGAGATAACCACTTAGTTTAGAGTCATGCTCTTACACAACATACAGTATAATAACGTGTCCAGTTGTGTATAGACCTATGTATGTAGAACAAGTTTTAATCTTAATAAAAATCACCTCACACCACTCACACCCTCTATATCTTCATCAGAAAATGAAACCCTGCATGAAATTTGGCAGCAGCTGGACTCCGTTCCTCTAGTTTTGTGAAGACAAATGAACAGCAATGAATCTTGATCATTTTCTACCTCTGTCTGCACATAAACACCTCAAAGGCCGCAGAAGGCAGAGCCCGCATTGGTTCGATGATTGTGTGAAGCATGAAGAACATGGAAATTTGAATAGGTGCGACCCTTGGTAACAAAGACAGAGTGTGCCCCTAGACAGGAGAAGGAATGTCACTTAAATATGAGTTAACAAAAGGTCACTTAACAACAAGCCAGAATAAAACAAAACCCATGGGTGTTAACAGACGCGCATCATGCAGTGTTTTTAGAACACAGTGTTTATTTTGAAGAATCGCAGTCAAGTAGCTGTGACATATTGCTGTTTTTAGAGTTTAAATGTATTAAGAGGGAGCCAGCCTATATCGATGTTGTAAATCAATATTGCTGGAAAAGGGGAGCTAATGCTGTGGTATCAAGTGTTCCATTCAAATCTTATACATTTTAACAGGCTATGTGCTGAGCAGCAAGCAGAACACCTCCTCACGCAACTGTCTGTGCTTTTGATATAGTTTATACTTTGTATAAGTAGTCAAATGTCTAAGTTTTGGGGCAATTAAAAGTTTCCATTCTGGTGAAGTTATATCAGACAGTCTATTTAAAGGCAAATCAAGGCCTGAGATGACAATTACCTTTTTTGCAACTCATCTTGATCATTTGATGTTTGTCTTGAAAGACAAAAGAGGACCAAATTTAGCTTGTCTGCCTGTTTTGCATGCAATTTGTAACTTTTTGCGGAAACGGTTATTTTGTAATTTCAATGTTCAGTTAGATTACAGAAAAAAAAATGCCCTGCTTAAATGCTTACAGTCTGGCCCAATGCTGTAGCTCAGTGTTCTCTGACAGGCTTGTGATCAAGACTGAATAGTGAGCAGCAAGAGCAAATAAGGACTACTCCATATTCAGTATGTGTGCTTGTGTGCATGCATGCAGCAGCCTGCGTGCGTGTGAGTGCTTAAGTGTGTGTGTTTGTGTGTGTAAGAGCTTAAGTGTGTGTGTGTTTTTGTGAGTGTGTGGAGGGGGTTAAGCAGTGGGGTATTCTCGCCTCTGGTCAGAGGTGGAATTAATTTTAGCTGGCAGTCCCACGCTGTGGTCATTTGGTTTAAAGGGAGGTGTTATTATCCTGATTTGGCCGTAACGGCTGGGGATTGGATACCCAACTGGCAGCTAGACACTCTCCTTTAAAGACAAAGGGCCTGGAGACTGTGTGTTCTTTTATGACTGAGGGATAAATAAAAGAGTTGAAAAGCAGCTAGACAGGATATCTGTCCATCAGACAGATGCTAAAAAACCCCACAAGAACCTAACACACCTTAATTTAATGTTCATAACCATTTTGTTTCATAAATTGAAAAGGAATGTGAAAATTAAAGTGTTGTGGTCTGGCAGAGGACCTTTGAAACATGTAACTGCTGTGTTTCATTTAGCAGTTATGCTATGCAGTCTGTTTTGCAGTAAATTGCAGATGACACTGCAGATGTAATTTAGGATTAATGAACAACAAGTTACATCAATAATTGCAATCAGATACTAAGCAAATAGTGATTAACTATGTGTATTTGGGTCATCAAGTGTTTAATAAAATACAGCTAAAGGGAAGTCTTCACTCGTACAAGAACATTACAACCACATGGATACACACACACACACACACACACACACACACACACACACACACACACACACACACACACACACACACACAGATAATACATACTGTAATCAGAGATGATGGTTATAAAGTAATTGTATTGTATATTCTTCAGAACGAGTCTAAGCCCCTATTTCATTAAATCAAAGATCCATCTCATGACAGAAATACCCAAATGACCACATACCCCATTTTAAATACCAGCCATCTGCCAAGGAGGGCCTTTTCAGCGGCCCAATCATTTGCATAACCAAAAGATGATTATTTTTCCCCTATGAAAGTTGAAATGACTGAATAATTATAATGTAGTGGATTAGAATGAGGGGAAAAACATGCCTTGATGTCAGAGAAGATTGCTGAGTAGTCACTATAATCGCTGCTTAGGTTTTTAATCAGAGTGAAATATGGGCCATAAATTATTGCCTTTCATGCAAACTTGTGTTTTTTGCACCAGCGCATCACAAATCTAATTTTTCAGCATTTTTAAGAGGCTTAAAAGATAGTTATTTTTGTTCAGGAGCTCTGAATTAAAAGTCATGCGGGTATACTTTCACTCGTGGGGATTATTCTCCATACTGTAAGGTTTTTCTCAGAATGATATGATAAACTCAAAATAACCTGCCCTCGCTGCAGCACAACAGCCCTGTGTTTTATACATGCCAGCCCACTGAGATATAAACATAAAGCACATGACACAGACCTTCAACATGCAGCTTACATTGTGTAATACCTGGAAACCTTCATCTTAATATCCTGAAGGAGCACTCTTTGCTTGACTCAACGTATTGCATCATGCTGGAATCTGCAACTCACCAAAGTGTGTGCTGTTAAATCTTACAGCTGATGTACGGTACTGTACAGTGGTGCAGTGTGAAAAGACAAAGTCATACATTTATTTAAAATACCTCTCAGCCAGAAAGTGAAAGATGGTTTTAATATTACGAAACACCTCTGGATTCAGAGGATAAGATGCTCTCAGGCTGAAAAAGAAAGATGGCACATGTACGTACAATGGGTTTATCTATGAGCGCTATCCTTCTTGCTCACACGCTAAACACAGCAAAGTCTATGATGCCTGCGCACCCCTTATCCTTAACAAAGCAGCAAAGCCAATCCATTGTGCTGGATCCATCTGTAACAAATTCATACATCCATATCGACACACCGGGAAACAAGACACCCAAGGAGAGAGGGATAGAGGGATGGATGGAGAGATGGAGGGATATATTTCTCCTTCTTTTGTTTCGTTTGGGGGTATTAGTAATCAGAGTCCCCCCTTAGTCTTTATAGCTGCAAATTGCTTTGCCACCTCTTCCCCCAGCAGTTTGTCCTGCCAAATCCGCCCATGATGTATCATTATCACAACTTTGGGTGGAAATCCATAGAATCAATAGGTTTGTCAGGGAAACTTACGCCTGGGATTGCTTACACGCTGTGAGGCTTGTTCATGCACTAGTCAGGCCTTTCCTGCCACAGGCAATGGAGGAACAACGCACATAAAGGTATGTTCAGGATGTACATGAACGCACATGCACACGTTCACACAGACATTTGCGGACACCTTCGCCTACATCCACGTATGTGAACACACAAATAAATGCACAGCTTCGGTAGCACGAGGACACATCTATCTTTGTATCTGTCAATATATCCGTCTGTGTGTCTCTGTCTAGCCTGTCTTCCTGTCTGCCCTTATCTTTGCCTATCTGTCTGTGTTTTACTTCATTAGTTGAGCTGGTCAGCAGGAGCTGGACGGACGTCTCTTCCCATGTAATTACTGTCCGGTAAACAGGTCAGAAGGGTAGAGTCCAGCCACAGCTGCTGCAGCTTTCAGCAGCTCACACACATATCCACACATGCACACATGCGCGCACAACCACACGCGGGCTGTGGGTCCTGAGCTTTCAGAGTGGTATTGATTGGTTGGGCTGTGACATCTCCTAAGCCATGTCACCCCTGTGAAAGAAGCCTCCAAATTGACCAATAATAAAGTGGTGGAAGTTGTAGTGGCGCTCTCCTGGGAGCTGTCCGTGTGGACTCTGTCACTATGTGTGTATGTATGTGTGTGTACATGTGTGGGTGGATGACGCATGTGTCTGTGTATGTATATGATTTTGTCTGTGTGTAGTGGATATACAGTGTGCCCTTTCTATTTACTGTCCCCATCAACACCACAGTGACCATCTTTGTTTGAACACATTCATTTGTATTGTATGTCTGTCACATATATAGTATTATTATAAAAACAGCTATAAAAACCATGATATTAAGATATTTGTTATACTTGAAACTTCATGTCCTGTCACACTGATATATGATCAATGCACTGTGTGATCTATTGCATATACTTGCATACACTACTTATGAAAAGAATAATTTAGACTAACCAAACATACTGTACAGTTTTTCTTTTATTGTAATATCATTTAACACTTCCATGTTAGTATGAGAAGTTACTGAATGTGTTGGCAACAATCATATATGAGCAGAGAATAGCACAGTTTCAACACTGATATTGGAAACTGTGTAAGAAATCTGGAGATGTGAAACTGTACTCTCACCAGAGTTCCATTTTATTTATGCACACAATGGTAAGAATCAAACGTGTTTCCTTTTGGTCCCTAATTTGCCCATTCAATCTAAACATGTCATTATTTCTCTTGCAAGTGCCCAAGCGGCTGTAGCAGCGCACATCATGCAAATGTGCTCTGCTATACTTGCTTAAATGCATATGTGAAAAATGCACATTTCAACTTGAATGCATATACAATGGAGCTATAATGATTGCATGGCATATGCATTTCAGTTTCAGTAGGAGTATATTTAAGCAGAAATATATATGCTATATAATATTCTTGCTGCCTGATATGTGAAGAAACATCAGCCCTTTTTTCTTGATCCCTTCATATTTATAGTTACAATTGATTCCATAAACACATTTATTTTCTATTGAACTTTGTGTTTTAAGTCAAATAATTTTTGTTTTTAAGCTCTCAGAGAGGAAATGGTAGCTATTGGAGGTGAAGATAGTATCTGGGTCCCTCTTACTCCTTGAACCCCTACCTCCTTAAATAGGTGTAATACTGACTTTTATGGTCAGGCACCCTGAATAAAGCTTTACACCGCTGACATTTGTTATATTTTGTAAATAGAACTTTTCTCTTTACATTTTCTCTTTACGCTACATGAACACACACTTTTACCACCCTTCATTTACTAAGTCATGAATCCTCACTTTGATGGATAGATCAACCTTTCTACAAAAATGTTTGTGTGTGTGTGAATATGCGTTCCAGCACCAACCTCATTATAGCGCCGCTTTATGCACAAAGACTGTGGGGTCACATTGATTTGACTCCCTGGAGTATTAGCATGGGATTACAGCAGTCAACAGGCCTTCATTGATGTATGTGTGTGTGTGTGTGCATGGTGTGTGAGGCAGTGAGTGAGTAAGAGAGATGAGAGATGAACCAAGGGTAATTAGTCCACGGAATAGTCCGACATGCTGTGTCTCTGCCATGGAGTGTGTTTGAGTGTGTGTTTATGTGTGTGAGCGAGAGGGCGAGTGTATTTGTGCGCCCTCATTAATTCTTTGTACTAATACAACCACCACCCTGCTTGAAGTGTTAGACTCTTTGAGAGCTTCTCATCTTTATGATTTAACACTTTGATCTGAGAGTAGGATTGTGTGTGGGCGGGGGAATGTTAGTTAATGTTAGTGCCTGTGTGTGTCCCTTTGTATTAACTTGTGTGTGTTCGGGAACTTGAGTTCAATAACTCTGTGTGTGTGTGTGTTATATCTTCACCTGTGTTTCAATGTGTTACCATCAGAAAGAAACGATCCAACAATTCACAATCAGCTTGTCCATGGCATGCGTGTGTGTATAATGACAGCCATTTCAAACACTTGGTGGATTACTCATCATCACAATTTGCATAACTTTGAAGTATTCATAGCATTAGGGAGGCAATTACAATAATTAACATGGGAATCCATGTCAATGGGCCACAGCCACGAGGCAAGTGCAATTACAGCTATGCTAATTAGGGTTTGATTAAGCTTTTAAAGAACAATCGGCTTATTTAACTGAACATATTCAAGAGGCTGTAGAGACATTGAACGCCCCCCCCCCCCACACCCTCCTGCTTGGAGTACTCTTACACATGCGCTTGATAGTTTAAAACATGCACATGCACAAGTACACACATGCATATGCACACAGAAATGCATAAATATGTAGAAGCACCAGGTGTGCAAGGTGGTGGATGCACGCACAGCTCACTGGCCCCAATCCATCTACACACAATGTAGGCAGCTCTGCACAAACAAGCACACGCACAAACACACACGCACACACACACACACACACACACGCACATACACACGTGCACGCATACATGCACGCACGCACGCACGCACACACACACACACACACACACACACACAAACCAATGCCCTCATCCACACACACATGACTGCACACTCACTGTCCCCCCTTCCCTCCCACACTCCTCCTCCTTTTGTTTTGTCCGCCAGTCGTTCTTTCCAGACAAGAAGACAGGATGTTTTTTTTCATTGAACAAGAACAATTTGCTGTCTGATGTTGGAAGCCTCATTGTAGTGACGGGGCCTAAATTAAAGTGTGAGCTTATTAAAACTGGTGTGTGTGTATGTGTGTGTGCGTGCGTGTGCATGTGCATGCATGTGCATGTGCTCCTGACACTGATCCGCCCAATAAACTCACTGTCCGTGACTAAGAGTGCGCTCGCAGCAAGACAGACACAATTGCCTGTTAAGTCAGTGTTGCTTTTATTGGGCCTCCCTGAACAATGCCTTGATGTGTTTTACAGCTCAAACCGACATCAAAACATGCCAAGATTATTTTAAAGAATTAAGGTGCCTCTTTGCTGTGAGGGCATTTCCTCATTGGTGATCAATACACACCTTTTGCACCTTACAAATATGTTCCATTTTCCATGGTTGTATGTCTCTATTTTCCTCTGAATTCGATTTCTCACACCTGGGTGAAACACTGATTTCAAATAATTTTTAAGGTCGTTTCCTGATTGGAAAAGTTGTTTGGATTTGTTTTCTTCATTAAAATCCTTTTAGTCACAACGCGAGCATGTTGCTTTTGGAGGAGTGGTGAAGAAAGAGTTAAGTTATCTGTCTTATTCATTTCAAACAGTATTCCTCCTCAGTAGATAGTGCCAGAAGCTTTGCTCTGTTTAGTTCAGATGGATCAAAACACACTCTTAAAACTCAATCCTATTTGACCTGAGTCTGGGCAGAGGTCTCTAAACTTTTTTTTTTCATCACAGAAATGAGTAATTTAATCTTTTATCACAGAGCTGGAGCTCATTAAAATATATTGCTACTTTTGTCCCGTGGAGACCTCCCAAAAACAGACCCCTGACCTATTTTTTGGTTCAAACTCGCAGTCAAAGCCAAGTCCTTTAAATGACCTCTGAAATAGCAGGATTTAATATTTCCTTTTGTCACAATTGCAGTGTAAGTAAATCAAAGATGAAAAAAAGCTAGTGATAGAGTCAAATCGTCTGTCTTCTGGTCTGAGTCAGTCTGGGTCAGCTAGTCGATGAATGTCACTCACTGCATGTCAGGGTCACTATAGAGCAAGTAAAGAGGTGCCTTGGAAAGTCCATAATAACCATTGACAAGAGAAGTGCTGTTTATTTGTTATGACACGCGTGGACAAACACACACACACACATGCACTCACACTGTACCTGGACAGTTTATACACACTTTGTCACACAGACAAGCGCACATAGACTAAGTACCTTCATTCTGTTTGAATCCATTTCTGCTCACAAGTTGCATTTTGAGATCAGTTTGGTGAGACTGTATATTTATTTGTGCGAGCCAGTCTGCGCTGTGTGTGTACATACTGTATTTCCATACGTGTGTGTGTGTGTGTGGGCGGGGGGGGGGGGGGGGGGGTGGCTGTGTGGTTGCACAGCTATCATCATTACCCTAGTCAATACCCACATGTCCACGTATTGATCACTCTATCGATGAGCAATGAGGTATCTCAGGCAGCAGAGAGCCTTGTGGATCTGTTGAGACTTTTACTGAGACCACACAGTGAGATCAGCTCGACTTCAGCTAAAGATTACCTCCAGGGCAAGATTATTGGCTCTTAGACAGCTTTACAAGCAACATTAAATGCACATCTGATTCAAGTGTATCAAATAAAAATGCACGTTATTTCATGGGCATATTTTTATTTTCTTGAATAGATTTTTTTTTTTTAAAGAACTATTTGTTAATCTTGATGTAATGTTCGTAAGCCAGAGGGTTAAATCTTGTCGCTGATCAAAAGTTTGTTGCAGCTGAAATTGTAAATTATAAATCAGAGCTGTATGAATTCATTATGATGATAAGCTTAGTAACTGTTTCATTTTTCGATGGAATCATCTTTCTGGATCATTACTCTGCAGTCAGACAGAGTAAGTTCAACTTTTTTTTGATTAACAAAGGATTAACACATCTGTTGATCACAAAGTCAAACCACAGGGTAAAGTTAATTGTTGTTTGTTAGCAAGATACAGTATATTTAGAAAGGTGCCCAAACATGTGCTTCTGTGTAAATGTATTTTGAGGCTACGTTTTCATGCGTATTTTAAGCCAGAGGCTTTTCATCTTTTTCAGCACATGCCAAAATTAGAAGTTTAGTCCCTCACCCTGAAAAGCAGGCTCATTAAAACATATTACTGCTCTTGACATGTAGGAACTCACCAGCAGCAGGACTACGGCCCATTTAACTCCTGATCCAGAGTTCATGGACCCAATAGACAGTTTCCATGCATAATTAACATACTGAAAAAAACTGTATCTGATTCTGTTTAAGATCAGGTTTCAGTTAAGCTTGATAATTTTAATTGTGCTTTATATTTACCACTATAAATGTCTTTGTGCCTCACAAACTCATTTTTGTACTGCTTCATACAAGCACAGATCTTAATTTAGGTGTGTTGTTTTTCCCTTATTAAGAAAAACATAGATTTTTATTAAGAAAATCATAGTAAACAACCTGCTTGACACAATTAAACTTTTTAATGATTAAATGTAATTTTAGTTGCTAATTGCCACATTTGCTTATCATATAAACTCACTTTTAAAATTTGATGCATTGAAAACAACAAATAATTATTGTGAATCTAGATTAAGTTTTATTCCCAAATTATAAGCAAAGAATAGTGTGCAAAGGTCAGAGCCTTGAACACAAAATGAAAGTATAAAAGTAACAGGTGTGAGAACAGGATGAGCGGGGTTCCTAAAATAAACTGTAAGATTTATTTGAGACTAGAATTTGTCTTAATTACAACAAGTAATTCTGCGAACGACTTACTGATGGTTGGATATTAAACAAGATGCAAATCCATTAATGAGAGCTGGCTATGATGGAAAAGGCGGCATTTAGATTTGAGATAGCAAAAAATGGCTGTCTGTACTTTTACAGTTTCACTTTGTATTTGTCATCTTTTACCTGTCATATTTACTATGTGAAATATGATGTAGGGTTATAGATTGTATCTTTATGTAAACTAAGAATTTATCCAGTTTTCAGTCTGAACACAATGTTTCACATACCACATGGATAATGATTGTTTTTTACTCAAAATAACACATTCAGTAGTTTTTATTCATTTTGCTGATGCTAATTCAATGTCATCAAACCTGCAAGCCCACCAGAGTTGTGCTTTTTCGGAATAGTTTACACAGAATTATGTGATCTGTGAATGTTAACAACACATCATAGAGTACATTTCCATGACAGCATTGTAGCATAATGTGTGTCAACATAGTCAGTTTGTCTGAGCGTAAAAAAAATTAAAAGCCTGCAGGCCTTTTTCTCCCTCTCCCGCTTTCAATTTCTGCCCCCCCCACCCTCTTTGCCATCACTCTCCCTTCTCCCACCTCTACCACTGCCAAAGCCCCTCCTCCTCAATCCCCCCAGGGTGTCCTGAGACCCTTCATTACTGTTGCCATGGTAACACCTCAACCATTTGACAGTGGTCCCGGACACTCCTCAGCCACCCACCCATCTTTTTTTTTTTTCCTGACTCCTTCTTTCCTTCTGTCCTTGTCTTCCCTCCCTTTTTTCTCTTCAACCCCCCCCAAACTCCCTCCTGCTCCTCTCAAAACATGGCTTCCGGACAAAAATCACCAAATCACAGCGGCAAGTGGGGCATATGATGATGGGACGACCCCCTGAGGTTTTTCCTCTCTCCCCAACCACTCCTTAAATGGCTGGAGCAATCATAACGTCCTAACACTTTGAAGTCAAGTCCCAATTCCACTCTTTTTACTTTTCTCCGTCTGTCGTCCGTCTGCCCGTCTGTCTGACTCCCCTTTTTCTTACACGCTTTCCTCCAGATTCAAATTGACAGACGTGTGGGCCTATATTGCCATGACAGAGGGATGTCGTGCCGACTATTTCTGAACCAAATCAGTCGGCATCCAATTAAACACGGGAATATTGATCTCACACCTCATTTCTGAGGATTAGTCTTCCCTTTGAAACACACTCTGTTTGAAAGACGGCCATGATGCAAACACGCGTAGACACACACGCCTGCACACACAATCACATAATATACATGCTGAGAGACATGAGCGCTGTTGGCTGTCAGCCTTCCAGGTGTGACATGCTGATGGCGTGTCATTACGGCTCGCCTTCACGTTGGTGACAGTTGATGGTGTCAACGGGAGATTTAAGGCCACCCTTGTTGCTGCTGCGGTACCAAGCTTGTGCTCATACACACACACACACACACACACACACACACACACACACACACACACACACACACACACACACACACACACACAGGGTCAGATCAGTCCTCCCTGGCCACCTCTATGCTCTGTAGCAATGTTTTAATCATGATCGGGTTTGTTTGTAATTATAAACACTCTGAGACGCTCATATCAAAGAGCCTCATAGAATTCAGGCCTATGGGTATCCTTGGTTGCTTTTGAAAAATGCACGCAGCCCCCCTCTTCCACGCACCCACATACTAACAAACACACACACTTGCACACTTCACTTCAAAAGCAGACCCTTCTTTTTTGAGCTGTCTGTACGGCTTTCGCATACACCTTAAAGGCCTTTTGCCCAGAGCCCCAAGGTCAACACAAGTTGTTTGTGCATGTCGTGTCGAGCTGTCCCCTGGGCTCATCTGCTTCAGAGGCCAGGCCCTGCTTTTTTTTTTTTCCTTACACTGCAAGTGCCCCATCCTTCAAAGTCAACCCCCAACATCTGAGAGAAACTGTACTTTGAGACCTGAAGTTATAATCAGCAGAAATTAATAGAATAACTTTAAACTACAAGGTTCTATTATACGAATGGAAAGCTGGTAACTTAAAGGTTAATTGAAGTTTTATTACCAGCTGACCTACCTTTAATCCAGCTACTTTCAGTACTGATTCCCTATAAGATGGAGGAACATGCGCTACACTACAGTAATGACAATACTCTAGTTTTAGTCTGATCTCTGTCAAACAATCCTTTATTGCACCAGACTGAATGTCGTACTCAAACCAAGGCAAATGAAACAAAGTGAATCTTCTAATTAAAGATGTAAATTATCTTCTGTCACCCTTCTCCTTTTAATCCTTATTTTGTATGATACTCAAAATACCTAAAATGATGTTCATTAATTGTATAAGGTGCTTTTATCCTCTCAAGAGAATATGTATTTTTGTGCAATTCTCCCTCTCATTTTACTTAATTGATGTCACAGATATAATATATAATATTTCTTTATAAAAACTAGATATCGGCTGTGGGATTTGTTGTGTACTTCCATTTTCCCAAGTTATTCCAACAATGTTCAAACCCAGAGAAATCAAACTTTATTGTGTGTTTCATTTGGTCACCTGTTGCTATAAATTCCAGGAGCGAGTCAGAGAGTGGATGTTGCCAAATGTGAATGAACAAAAGTGCTTCATCCATGAACGTTTCTGCCTTGTTTGACAATGTAGACAACAACTCGCATTATCCCACGCTACTTACATCTTTTGTTTTGATTTGGTTGTGAGACCCTAAGCAGCAGAATTTACATAGTGTGCATTTACTAAAAGGCTGTGATTGTTTAGATACCAAACATTTACATTTTCTTGTTCTTGAAATTGTGGCTGTTTTATGTAGTTACTGCAGTGTATTCAGAGTCCATGGAAAAAAATTTATAAAGTTTTGAAGTTCTCAAAGTGTTAATGTTATAAAGCTGATAAATGAGAGCATTTTATAAAACCAGGCTGCTGTCGGGCATTTTATACAAGTTTCAGAGAAGATGTTATTGACATAAAATGGATTATGTGTGTGTGTTTTTGTGTGTATTATGCAACACTGGACTGATCACAGGCAGGTTATAATGAGTGTGTAGTGCAGCATGTGGGCGTTCAGCAGCAATGAAATTATTGACTGTTGCATAACCTGCACAAAGGCTTTTATGATTCTTGCACTGAGGAAAGTTGTTTACATATTTGACGATTAGTTTTATGATTCTACTTATATGAATAGAAAACAGTTCCTATTGAAGGGCCCCACAGGTACGAACTATTTGACCAATGAATTTAAATAAAACATTTGGCGAGGCCCCTGGTTCGGGTTGAAGACCTGCATCTAACTTCAGCATGAATTATAAAACCGATGTCTTTGAAAACGACCTTGTACTTTCACTTTACTTTTTTCCCACTCTCTGTAAAGACCATGAAATGAAAGAAATATGTGTTGTTGTTGGGGCAAAGGAGTGCATGGTGTCTCCAGAGTCATTTTCATTCACAGATAAACACACGGCAGCATCGGTAAACAAGATTCACAGGGAAAGAGTGAGACACATTTGATAGTCATAAAGGATTTTTTCCCCTCAACGAGCAGAGATCAAATAAACTCTGTGTGTCTGAGGTGCCGCGTAGCCTCAAGCAGTGAAGCATAAATTTAGAACAAATCTTGTTTCTCTTACAAGGGTATTACTTTAATTTCTATGCTTGGGTGAAAAAGGGGAAATGTGGGGGGTAAATTATGAAAAAATAAACAAAAAAACACAGGAATATAACATGTCTTCTATCTAACCTTCCTATCCTTCAGAAAATATGCTGTATCCTAGTTCAAGTTGTCACCTCATATACCACCTGACCCTGTAGCTCCCTTCTAAAATCAGTTTTGTTTCAAAATGAAAAAGCAATTTTCCTTGGGTTTATAATCTTCAGTAATAGTCAACCATCATTTTTAATCTTTAGATGCATTTTAAATCCAAGCTGTAATGTCTTAACTCTCCGCAAAGGTCAAATATCTTAGCAAATAAGGCTTAAGCTTTGTTTTATATGAAAGAATTACATGATTAATACCGAAGAATTAATCACGTACTCTTCAGATCTCCCAGATTGGGTTTGTGCTAAAGGATTATGCTGTCCTACTTTTTCACATGGCATAAATTGACATGGAGGTTTGTTTAGCAAAGTACTGCTAACTGCATTCTTTTTAACTCTTTATTTGCATAGAGAGCCTTGATTGCAGCAAGCATTCAGAGATATTGCATTCTGCATGGACTTAAAGGATATATATATATATATATATATATATATATATATAATCGATAGATAGATAGAGATTAAAAGTCGATGCTGCTCAATTAAGTCCAAAAAAATTCAAGTCATGTAGGTTAAGTAAATCCACCAAGCTAAAGGTCTTTGGTGGGTGCATTTTCTCTTCCTTGTGATTGGAAAGTCATGTCAAATCACAAAAATTACACACATTTTTACCAGGAGTGGGACAAAATATCGATACAGCAATCTTTCCTAACACCTCTCTAGACTTTTTAAACAGTTTTTTTTATGGGTTTTATTTATCTTCAGTTACTCAGACATTGCAATGTATTGTGGATGATTGTCTTGGAATGCATCAAATCTCTGTGTTGTGATCTCACTATTATCATTATGGGCAATGTATTGTGACAGTATTGTGAGTTTGTCTTTGACTCCCATTCCTACCTTTTACCTTATCATGCCAACATGCCTATCCTAAGAAGGAAATATGATACACACCACTCACTTTGTCGGGAGAACAAATCCTATACTATTGATAGTAAAGTGAGAGACTGTTATTGTGACTTTTAAAAGGAAATGACCACACTTAACACATCATATGACATTTTAGTTTATAACTCTCAGAAACCAATGACACTTGGCTTAACAGTCTCCGAGACCACTATGTCACCTTGTCGTTCTCTCGGCTCCCTCGAGTACAGCTTTTGTCAAAGAGCTGTTCCTGGTCACAAATACTGATTTTGCATCGGAGACTATAATGTTTTATATTTCCTTTTAAGTGTTGCCAGTAGACAGAACTTGAGCAGCCATTCCCTCTACAGAATCAGTCATCGTCTGATTCCCCAAACCCAAATCATCAGCTGCCACCTTGTGTTTCTGTATTTACGACCACCCAGGAGAGCATCTCTTATTAATGCACACTTTTATAAACTGGACAGCAGTTTCACTCCTCAGCCCCTCTCCTGTACGTCCAAACAAACCTTGATTTATAATTCACATGATTTATGATCTATCAGAGAGCCGAAGTACTGCCGTCTACTCAGCCATTCGTTTATACATGCACCCACTACAGATAAAGTAAAACTAGATGTAGATGCATTGGATGATTTCATTCAAAACCTGCTCATGTGTTTATTATGCACAATAAATCTAAAACCACTTGGAGTGTCAAAGCAATCTGTTGCCTCTGCTGCACTTTTATTGCTGGGCAAAATGATAAGTTGCTTTGTAAATTGCAGGGAAATGCGCACATGCATATTAATGGGGGATTTTGGATGTCCCTGCATTTTGACCAATGCAAAATGAATAATTGCTGAATGTTTTGTGGCAGTACTTGTATCACGGTTAGGCTATGAATACTTAACTTAAGGGACAGAAACCGACAGTTACATTTGAATCAGTGTGTACCAGCCGGTTCCATATTTATGTATTTATACACCCCTGATACATTGTATTTGTCACACTTTTTTGCTCACATCTGATAACAGTCCTATGGTATGTGTAGGTGTTTAACATTTTCTTTTGAAACATAAAACTACGCCTCACTTTGTAAAAACACTCAGATCCAGTATCCTTTATTTTATTTAGCATTTTTATGAAACACCTGAAATGAGTTTTATGAAGTTGGCGTGAGTGCATGCGATTATCATATGAAAGGTTATATTTGACCCTGCCGAGTCAGTTGCGTTTAGCATCCATTTTGAGTCACTCTCCCCTTTTGTTCTGGATTACCTTGGATATCACCTGGCTGTGACTGTGAGTTTAATGAATGCTGATGTCTCTATACGTGACGGGTATTACACAATAAAAATGTTTCAGTGAAACTCAGTATGTGGGGTAATTGGTTCTGTTTAAAAATGCATCAGGTTCAGCATGGCGGCGTAGACACATGCGCAGACATACAAGCATGCACACACACACGCATACACACACACACGCATACACACAGTTGCTCGCCAGGCGCTTTCTGATCTGACCCGTCAAAACTCATTAAGGCTTAAAACATATTTCCAACTGACACCCGAAGTCTCCATTAGAAAACCGCCAATTACCGCTGAAAGATATCCCCCCACCTGCCTTCCACATTTGCATATGATTGGAGCGATCAGTTAAAATGAGAGCATTTTGGCGCTGCTCAAAAATTCACAGTACGCCGCCAGATCAAGGGAGGGGGGTGGTGGGCATAGTAATGTGAAGTCAGCGCTTTAACCGCAGGTTTAAAAGTTGCTTGGACTGCGGGGGTGAGAGTGGGGTTACGTCCTCAAAATCATGGTTATAGATAAGTTGGATGGCAGTGCCCCATCTTTGCACAGCTCTCAGCATTAGACTGTTTTGCCAGCGCAGAGTGGATCTAAACATATCTCATTTAAATACATTTGAATACAAGGACGAGAAATAATAGGGACTGAACATGTAGCTCTATTGTCGTGGGAGTAAGGAGTGCAAGCAGTGCAGTTTTTGCACAATTATGAATGTTTTAATGGCAAAGTTATGTTCATAGTTTTTTTTGGGGGGGGCATGGTTTGGGAACACGTGTGTTTGTGAGTTTGCTTTGTGCGTGTAAAACATAAAGAGAGTAAAAGGGAGGAAGATTTAGGGCTTTTGCATCACGGTTTTCAAGAAAAAAACAGCACTTAAACCCATTACAATCAAGATCATTCATGTTCAACTCGTCCTTTCTGTGTGTTTGTCTCTCTCTCTCTCCTCTTTATTCTTTTGTCTCTGTCTGTCAGTCTGATTGTCTGACCATTACTGCCTTCATAAAGTTGTCTGGAGATGAGAAGTCAAGTCTTCAATCAGTGCAGAAGTAGGCCAATAGATGTGAATCCAAGCATATGTCAATCAGAGACATAATCACCAGGCCTCTTGCTGAGGTGGGAACTGTAACAGTGGACCCTATGGATGAACAAACACATACACCAACGCACACACATGCATCTATTCATTTATATAAGCACAGTCAGAGTCATTTAGGGTCAAAGAGCTTGATAGATTTCTGATTACTTGTGACCCTGTCTTTAAATGAACAGTGACAAGGGGGGTGGTCATCACACTTTTTACTTTGATTTGAATCTCATAAAAACTGTATCCTTTAGATTCTGTTTCAATGTAAGATGAAAGTGTCATAGTGACATAACTCTCCTTAAGCCTATTCTGTAAAAAACGTTGGCCTGTCAAATTTGTCTTTTATACTTGTGACCTCAATCCCCATTGTGGGGTTAGTAGACACAGATTATTATTTTGTTTTAATGGGAAAAACAATGATATGTATTTTTTTATCCTTGTGTAACAATATGAAGTACAATATAAAGATGTTAGGGACTCACTCTCACATGGGACGAGTATCTCCATCAGGATTTTTTGCTAGTGACTAAGCAGTGGGGTCCATTGGGTAAAGGCTTAGAAGAGAAACACAAGGGAGCTTGATATTGAAATTTAGACATGGAAGGTGTGAAATTTTGGTGTTTTCCAAGTCAAAATGTGAATGTCTTACTCCTGAAATGATCCTGTAGGTGACATCTGTACCCATTTCTGAAGATTTCAGTGCTGACATGTTTGAGCAGTGCCCTCTAGGGAGCAGCATTTGATGAATGAGACAACCAATCCTCTTCGTCCCTACAAATGTAGTTTCTGTACACTACCCATATACAAATACCATGTATCTGATCAACATTCATTCAGTCATTGTTGCAGCTGGATTCAGGTCACATTTGACAGCTCAAACTTTTTTTAATGGAATATAATATGTGGGCCTATGAGTAGACTGTGTGCAGCAGTGAATGAAAGGTACAGTTCAAAGAACACAGTGTACATTATCCCAGCTGAGTGCTGCTGCTGCTGCACACATTAAGCTTTCATGGGAAAAGTTTCAAGAGCAGATGTCATATCTTTGAAATGACAGATATGAATGGAGACCATTTTATAACATGCCACACACACACACGCACGCACACACACACACACACACACACACACACACACACACACACACACACATTCACCAGTAGTGTGATTTCTGGCCACTGTGCCGGCAGCCGCCATGTGTCAGGTCAAAGTGTCCCTGAGTAAGACTCTGAAACCTCAAATGTAGCAGCTGGCTCAGTGTGAGCCACTAACACTGTCAGCTAAATGCCTAGAAACACAAGGAAAAACATGTATTTACTCTGCTTGGCTTTTATTTCACTGAAGAAATGATAACATTGATAATATATATAACATTGTTATTGTGATAGAAGACTTTATATGATGTAACATTTTGGATATCTTCATATTGTAATATTGCAAGTGTTGTTTTTTCAGTAAAGTGTAGTTATTTAAACTTCCCAGACATGCTCTGATACTTGTCATTATATCCACATCGTTGATGATTTTTCTTTTTTAAATCTCATAGCTAATAATTTGTTAAAATACCCATAGTCAATTTTCAATATTGACTATAATGTGAGTTATAAGGTAATAGCTCAAAAAATATATTTGTGTTTGATTTTTTTCGTCCAGTCCCAGTTTTTCTGTCGAGATTTCAGACTCTATGTATCATGATACAGCCTAACAATAAAAATATATTATTTTAAGGTCTTATTGTCTGGCCCTCATAATGATGACATCAAGGTGAATCCAGTAGTGGCTACACTCACAGATCTATATCTGCCTATAGCTATATTAATTAAAAAAAATCTATATGGCTATCATGCTGAGCAGCCTGGGCTTAAATTGCATTGAATGAGGTTGTCAGATGGGTTGCTAAATGTGAGAACATTAAAATGTAAATATAATATGTTGAGATAATGTGAATTTGGTTATTACCCTCCTGTTGAAAAAAAAAAAAACGGTGATGACATTGATTGTAAGGTGTGACACATTTTCTCTATATGCAACAGACAGTAATGACCGGGCTGATGGCAGGACAATCATTATCACCATAATCATCATTGGTATAATCAGTACTGTTTTCAGTGGGAGATTGCTTTGAGCCTCCTATTGGTTGTTCAGAGTGTGATAGGGAGATGGAGGGACACAAACACACACACACTTGTGTGCACACATATACACACAGACAGATAAACCCAGCGGCTCTAAACGAGGCTCTTCATTGTTTCCCATGTGATTAAAACCGAGTGCCGTTGAGTCTCTTATATTGTCATCAGCCTGCTTTTGTGACGTGTGTGTGTGTGTGTGTGTGTGTGTGTGTGTGTGTGTGTGTGTGTGTGTGTGTGTGTGTGTGTGTGTGTGTGTGTGTGTGTGTGTGTGTGTGTGTGTGTGTGTGTGTGTTTGCTCTCCCCGCAGTGGCCCTGCTCTAAATGAATGTCAGCTTGCCTTAGTCCAAGCATGGGCCCCAATGCGACCGATCGATACTTCATTAGGCCTGGATTGTCTTGTGTCCATGCAACCTTGAAGCTGTTCCTTAATTACCCCAGCATTACGGCCCTGGACGGTGCTACAGACCACGCTACAATGAGGATGGCCAGACCCAACAAAGCGGTGGACACCCC